>JAMKCH010008900.1:0-78848 GCA_023653785.1 Ophioderma brevispina
ATGGTCTGAAGCAGCTCTTAAAAATGCCAAAGTTTGTGATCAGTATATCAATTAGCCAAGTTTCACACATAACGATTCACATCGTACCTGTACAAAAAACTCCATTGGAAGAAATGCATTGGGGAGAAAGCTACTGAAATTCTCTGTTTTATACCATTCATTTCGACACTCCTGTCCAGAGATACAGTGCATTGAAAGAGGTCTTTTTGTTGTTAGGTATTCCAGGCTGTCCGAGTTGTGAAATACAGATATCTAAGGAAGGTTTGACATTCAATAGGGGGTGAGGCTCACAAAGAAAGGTGTTGCAGTATTGGGATTACACTAGTGTAATTTTAATTATGAAGAAGAAAGCAAGTTATCAATTGTTGAACGTAATTTTTTAATATCTATCAAAGTGCAAGAGAATGTTTAAAACACAATGAACATGAATTATTGTGATCCACAGATTGAGACAGAAAAATTAAGAGTATTATCGGTTGGAATAATTGTCGGCGAGCGTCAATTCGGCCCAAAGAGGGATCATTTTGTATTGGCACTTTCCCCCCACTCATGATGCACCAAACAATTCTGTTAAAGAAAGAATGGAGTTTTGGGGGTTAGAATGTTCCCCTCTCCCCGGATTAATATTAATAATAAAATTGTGAGAAAGTAATTGACACTTCGGTTTATTGGCCATTATTATTGTATATTTGTGCCAATGTGTCTCTCCCACCATGGATTTTTGCCATTCATTTGTACAGCTTTTTTCTAAAAGTCCAGACATCGCAATTTGTAATATTCTATGAATGTAAAACACATTTCTCGATTCACGACTTAAAAATATTTGATATCATGGTTACATAAGCATTGTATTTTTCTGGTCAAAGCCAATACATCGTGACGTTTTAGACACCTATCAAAGTAAAGATTTACTTGGAATCACGTAGATCTGCGAGTCAATCTTGGTCTATATATTTCGCTCGGTGGTAGTTGGTATTCTTCGGATATATCAAGCTTTTTTAAAGTATCTTAAGTTTCCTAGCACCTAAATAATACAGAAAAATATTTTGTATCAGGCTGTAATACACTGAGTATATCACTAACATGAGCTAAACTATGTCTGATACTTCAAGAACTCAACTTATTGACAGAGATAGCAAAAAAATCGTGAAAATGAAAAAAAAAAAAAAGGGGTCTACCATGCGGACAGTAAGAAGAACTCTATTAAAACAGCTCATATTGTGGTAAAAGAGAAAGAAAAAGTGCTTTGATCGAATGGGAGATTATTTCAATTTTTCCAGGCTCGTTTAGATTGATCAATAGATGAAACAAAGTATCTTTGATTAATAGATTTAAAGGTCCATGACCTCGAGAATAGTCCCAAGACACAGAATTTACGGCGAAGTGAAGGCACATTAATTTTTGTCTCAAGGAAACTACTATTTTACTCACTTTTACCATGTGAAATCTTAATGCTAAATATATTGTTTGACCGTAAATGATGACTTCTATGAGATTTCGAAACCTATAATATATTGAGTAGAAATTAAAAATAGTCATCTAGAATAAAGAGAGTCACCTCTAAAATATTCAATTCAAAGTTAGAGATGAATCGGATTTCCCGTTTTCATTGCAGTAAACATTTATGCACAGTATAACAGTGCCATAGGTAAAGTGTATAACAAAAAATTCGGACCCGGAAGTGGAAAGTGTGTATTTTCATATGAAAGGACTTCAATTTGAGCTTAGTTATTTCAAACAATGAGAGTATATGGACAAGCATTATGTACCATGCAAAAAACACGACATGTTTTGACCAACTTGAGTGCGCCCTCATCGGGGAAATCGCTGAGTAGCATTTAATAAGATGTTATTGAGTCGAGTTCCTTGAGTTCAGTCAATTATTACCTATACTACAAATCGACATCCAGAATTAAGTACCTAGAATAAATCATGCAAGTACCCCGACCGAGATTTTTTGAACAGGTCCAATATTAAAGGCACTCTCTAAAACATTAGACCACATTTGTTTGTAGCCCACTAGTACATGTGCGAACTGGATTTTGTGAATTTTCATATACAATCTTGCAAACCAAGGTTTTTCTAAATCAACACTTGCTGTAAGGATTCCAAAAAATCATGGGTGTCACTTTTTTTTAAAATTGTGTTTGTTCTGATGATTTAGGGGGGCAAGTGTTTACCACTGTTATACAGGGGGAAAATATAAAAGGGGCAAATGTGTTGGTAAAGTATTTTACCATCATGTCAGTACCCTTTCAGGATGATTACAGCAAGGCGATAGTTTGCCCTACCTGAGTGTTTATAGTACTAAGCGTACAAGGGAAAAGGGTTCAAGGTCACCCTGGGGGTAAATTTCAGATTCATCGGGTTGTTCTAAAAATGGTGCCAAATTGTTCGTCTTCGTGTACAGAAGCCGAAAATATAAAGGTCGCGTTGTCAATGACGTTTTGATAATAATTAAGAGGGCAAATATGGCCATGGTCCACAGGGTCTATGGGAGACCACCAGTCATATCTCTAAAAGTCTCACTTTGAAAGGTGAAACACAGAATCTATATACATTTTCTTATTTAGTATGACCCAATGAAACCAGTTTCAACAAAATCGGACCATTCTATAAATAGTGACCTTGAACTTTCTTGAGCCTATTGTACTAAAGCAATAGGTCGTAATATGGCAAACTATACCTTTTTAGAAACCTTATGAGCAGCTGAACAGACTGGTATAAATTTTAAAACAATTTAAACACTTTTATTGTTTACCCCTGTGCAAATTTTGCCCCCTTATAAAACCCCAAGAACACATTTTAAAAATTGACACCCATGATTTTCAGATTCTCCACGAAATTCTGTATTGGAAAAACATTGGTGTCAAAATTGTATATGAAAAAAACTAAACCAAAACATCCATCGCATTTCCCCATGTACTAAACGTTGTTTGTTTTTACAATGGAGCACACTCTGAGGCATTAAAATATTTTTATCAGTTGTTAAAAGATAAGAGGCAGTGCATGGTACCATTGTGACCTAGTTGTGGTTTTGTGGTTTTCAATTAGTAACCACACAGTTAACCACACAGCCACGCACTATTTTCAGAGGTTGACTACTTTGTAGTCTATTTTTATTTCAATAGCGTACTTTCTGATACTTTATTAAATCATTTTATAAGTTGGCAAATATAAGAGGCTGTGCATGGCACCTTTTTGACCTAGTTGTGGTTTTGTGGTTTTCAATTAATAACCACACAGTTAACCACACAGCCACGCACTATTTTCAGAGGTTGACTACATCATAGTCCAACATAGTTTGTTTTTACAATGGAGCTCTTTCTAATAAAGCATTTTATCAGTTGACAACATACGAGGTTGTGCATGGTGCCATTCCGACCTAGCTGTGGTTTCTATTAGTAACTACACAGTTAGTCACACAGCCACACACTATTTTCAGAGATTCAATATTTATTTAGCACAATAACCATAATGTAAATGGAATCTTTGCACTCTATATCAGTGTATTACTCATTTTAAATTTTTGAGCCATAGACTATGCCGACTGAATGAAACTAAATGTACTCGATGTCTGGAAGAGTGTAAATTACCATATTCGTAATTTATGGCGTATTCAAAGGTTTATCACTTTTGATGCTTGCAACCATGCTGTACGATCTTTGGACTTGTCCCGCATTGACATGCCAACTCATTACTATGCGGCGCCAATGAAATAGATCTTAAAAGGCTCCCGACCAGTGTTTGAAAATAAAGCTGCACGCTTGGTATTCACATGCGGTCGTGACCAGAGTTCGTCACAACTTTTGCCTGTAAAGGAACGTATCAGATATTATATTAAAATCCTCTTTTATGTGTGTAAGTCTCTTCACGGACAGACCCCATCATACCTTACTGATGGTCTAAATTTGTATAATGTGTTGGATAGTAATTCTGATGGTACAAGACGAAGGCTACGGTCTTCTTCTGAAGTTACACGGCTTTTTATTCCACGTACCAAGCGTAGATTTGGCGACAGATCATTTTAACGTAATAGGCTGTGGAACAAGCTTCCTGTTAATATTAGAGAGGCACCTTCCACCAGTGTCTTTAAACGGCTACTGAAAGCATACCTATTTCCTGTTTAAATGTGTAAACTTGGATTTTTTAGTTTTCCTTACTATGCTGTAAGTCATGTTGTATATTAATTTCGTATATATTATTTGTTGTAAGGCGCTGTGTTCTCTGTAGAGTGCCATATTAATGCATGTTTTATTATTATAACTCAACAACAGTAAATGACTGGTTCGCGAGAATGTTTTTCATCTTGCTTTTGTATTGCTAAACTTTTCTCCAACAATACAGCAATTGGGAAAATAGTATGTGGATTTTCCCCACAATTTACAAAGGTAAATCAAGAAATGACTTTTGCCTTATTATTATGAACGTTGAGCTCCGATTCAATGGGTAATACCGGAATAAATTCATGTTTACTGCATTTTAAGGGAAGATCTTCACCAAAACATACAATACAATATACAACATCTAATTGTTGTTTTAAATAAAAGAGCAAAGTGTTTTGCTCCAAATGCTTTTTTCCTCACTCAAATCGGACCTTCCGTTCCAAAGTTATAGCAAATCAATTGCGACGTGTCAACCGATTTGCATGAATATTGTTATGTTGTTTATTGTTTTCCAAGCTGTGAAATATACTATGTATTTTATTGTTTTTCAAGCGGCGATATGTAAAAATATTTCTTTAAAAAATCATATCTCGAAAATATATGTGCTATCATTGTGAAATAAGTGACATTAATTATAATAAATCAAATGCTTGGTAACTGTATATGTCAGTAGTTACCATTACCGACCTAATTTGCATAATAATTAAAATAAGTGTTTCTATACAAAAAATGCTTTATTTCAAAATTTCGCTTTTACCTCTTCAAAATAGTTAATGTCAGCCATTTTTCAATGGATTTGGCTCAAACAGAAGGTGTATTTTGTAATTTGTAAAAAAGTATGGAGTTAATTTTTTTTTAATTTTTGTCTCAATTTTTTTTTCGGGGGTCATTTTGGGGTAAAAAAAATCAATTTTTTGGCAATTTTTTGAAATTATTTTTTGAAAAATAAGAAAACTAACTCCATACTTTTTTAAGTTTACCTTTTATCTTTCATTTAAAAAAATAGGCATCTAGCATGTATATTTTTGGAGGTTAACTCTTTTGAAATCCGACACCTAAAATCCAAGATGGCCGCCAATAAATATGCAAAGTTGGTGATTTTTTTTAATTTTTGTTTTTTTGGTCACCAAAGTATAGGCACCAAATATGAAGTTCATACCATCTTCAATAAAAAAAAAATCAATTTTTGCTGCAGATCTTCCCTTAATATCCAAAAGACCTAAGAGAATTTCCAAAAACGTTTTATAGACTACTCCTTTAGAAAAGTATGTTAGTGTTTTTGTCATATCCTGCGATCACTTAAATTCACTTGGGGTTTCGCATCACGAAACTTATTTGAATACTAACGCGTAACGTATTTAGTAAGGTTCAACTTGCTCAAACAATGCTAAAACTGTGCGAAAACCTTGGATTTTTAAAATGGCGTTACCAAATCCAGCGTTGTCTTGCGAGTTCTGTGTATATATTGGGAATAAGCCCTGTTCGGAGATGCTATTTATTCAATATAATTGGAAGTGAAATATTTATTTATACAATCTTTTGCACCTCTATACCACTCTCTACAGTATCACCTTTATAGTTAACCCTGTCACCACATAGAGTTTTGTTCGCCAACATCAATAGACGTTTAAATGGGTTTCCATCAGTTTTACTTCATATTCAAACACATTGCCATACAGAAAATCGATCGAAAAGCAGCGTTCAAAGACATACAAACACATTCCTATTTGTGAGTTGAACGGAAAATTCGTACAAAATGTAGCTCAGCAAATACGTTGAAGAGCGAAGAAAATAAAGCTGTGTTGTTTTGACCAACCAACTTGATCCGAATTGTCATTCTTTTTTTAAATATTAAATTTGACAATATTCGAAAACCTCACCTCAAACTAATTCAAATACTTACCAATTTCATTTCTTCACGCCCTTATTTTATAACTCTGCAACAGGTTAAGCTAAAACAGCGGTTAACACCTTTCGGCTACAAATTGCATGGTAGCTTCCACTGTACAAATAAGTGTGATTGGGAAATTTAAGATGCAACTTTTCCTGACGGAGTCTCGATATGTCTCTATTTATTAATCTACCTAGAAAGACGTTAAAGAGACGCAGGCACATTTGGAAAATAGCGCGCCTTCAAGATATTTCAAAATTGATATTTTTGCATGGCTGTAAAGCTTTTATATATATGACAACACCTGAAATTACGTATTCATCGCCCTAATGGTTAAACCTGAGATGAATATACTTATAGAGGGGTACGAAGCACAAACAAAATACAACGTTCAGGTGTGCATCAGCCTGAATTTTTACCAAAAGAAAATTAACCATTTTCAGGAAAACCGAATTTAATTTCTCAAACTTAATGCCAAAACTGCACTGGAAATACATCAAAGAAAATGAATGATCAACTTTTGAAGTTTTATCCTCAATATTGTAGAACTAGTTCGAGGACAAAAGTAGGTGTGCAGGTTTCAGAATGCGGGCAGCCGTTAACGAAATTCTGAGTTTGGAATAGTAAATGCTAATTTATAGCTTCGTTTTATAGCTATGCCTGTGGTGACAGGGTTTTTTATTAAATAGCATGGGAGATATATGGAAGCACTAAATCCTACAACCGACATGATGAAACCTAACATGCGTTATAAAAATGTAGTTTGAGCACAAAGTTTATGATACACTATAGCCGAGGCTTCATATCCCTCTTAGTATATTCTCTTCCCAGGTATATTAGTCCTCGGTTAATCGGAATGATTTTATAACAACCACCTCTCCGGTGTGGTTTTATTAAGCATCTTATTAAGCATCCTATATATTTTAAGGTAAGGTTGAGGGTGAGTCAGAAAAAAACTTAACCCTGACTGTGTCCGCCAGGAAAGCATATTCTATAAGCTTTAATTTGATGTGAAAATCAAGTGCAGACAGAGCTATACATGTGTTACATAATCGCTTATTTCTTCAAAACTACTGAACCGAATCGAGTAATGTTTACATTAAAATGTTAAAAAGTAATTGCGGTTTAAGATTCTTTTAAAATTTCTCAAATGTAATACTTACTTTTGAAGTTATGGTCGCCTATAGTTAGGGTGTAATTCTTTCTGAGACACCCTGTATAGTCTTTTGAATCAAGTAGTCAGTTTTGCCCCCTGTCCACGGATTCCCATTTTAAATGCATGGCGGTCAACAAAGCAAATCACTGTTCAAAATGATAAGCGTAAACCATATTTATGTCAAAGTAAGTGGTATCTTAATGATATGAACGCCAGCGATATGGTAAGATTTATTTGGAAACCTTTTTAAAAAGATGTGGCTTATTTTGGTTAAATATTTTTAACTTTTTAAAAATGTTGTGACTAGAATTTACTAAGGTATGTTTTATAAAAGTTTTAAATTTGTTTAACGGTTTGATGTACCTTATCTTAATGACAAGATATGACACAATTGTGTTGAGTTGTCGTTAAATGTTAATACTCACTCACTCACTCACTCCATAGGACATCAGGTTCTAGTGAGTGAGTGTCCTACAGACAGTAGATTACAAAGACCGATGGTCCCACCGACAACGGGTTATAGAGAGCGAGATTTCTGATACACGGTATCCTATGGCACTGTTACACTGTAGTCAGGGGGCGGTTGTCTCCTATATACTTCATGTTATTGGCCAAAATTGATTCTCAGTGTTATAGGTTTAAGGACATCACAAAGAATCACTTGTTGTGAAATTGTCGGTGTCACATTTCCACCCGAGGGCACCATTGAAGTTTGTACAGGGGTCAAATGTCAAATTGATGATATTGTTGCATTAACCCTCACCATTATATTCCTTTAGTCATAAGGATTCAGAAAAGGTATAGTTTTGCCCTATATGAGATGGATTAACAAAAAGATCAAAAGTCATTACTTCGGCCTACAGGGGTCAAAAATGCAAATAATGCACGGATTTCGATGAAAATGGTATCAAATTAATGCTTCCAAAAATCCGATTCATATTAAAGGGGTATGAAGTTTTCATCTTGATAGATTGGCCTTCACTCCAAAACCCCATCTGTAAAGTTTCGCGCCGATATTTCAATCCGTTTTGATGCGAGAGCTAAAAACGTGATTTTGTAAGCCCCATAGAGTACTGTGTAAAATTAATATTGGTCGACCAAAGTGGGGCACATTTTCGTTCATAACCTCCATACATGTACCAAACATCCTTTGGCTCTAAGATTTCACAGGGTAAATGAGAAGAATAGTAGCCTTCTTCTGATACCAAAATGTTGACCACTTCCGGTAAAATTGGGAGCTTATGGGGACGAGGCTAATAGCGATCGGGCCATTGACCTTTAAGAATAGGTTGCAATATCCAGGATTACTTCTTACCATGGTAACACGGTGACACCCTAATTTGGCCTGACTCAATAGAGTTCAATGGACATGGATTTACATTCGAGTGTTCCCATGGTAACGAGAGATCCTAGATAGGGCAAAGTATTCTTAATATGAATCGATTTGGTAAAGGAATCAATTTTAGACCATTTTCTTTCAAATCCGTGCATTTGTTTTACATTTTTGACCCCTGTAGGTCAAAAAATGACCAAACTATACCTTTTCTGAATCCTTATGGCTGAACGAACACATTGGTGAGATTTTTTACCACAATATCGTCAATTTGATATTTGACCCCTGTACAAAGTTCAAGCGCACCCTCAGGTGGACATACGACACTGACATTTTCAAACAAGTTAGAAGTGATTCTCTGTGATGTGCTTAAACACTATAAACTGAAATATCGATTTTGGCCCCAACATATGAAGTAGTAATAAAACAATGGAAAGCTGACCCCCCAAACTAATTTGTAACTGCATGACCGAAAAATTACAATTACATCTCTAACATTTTAGGTAACTATATTTAGTTTCTTTTTATGATTATGTTTAATTACTACACAAAACAATTATAATTTCAAATTCTCTAGTTAACTTATATAATTAAGAAACAGAAACATTATATTTCAAAAAAATCTCTGAGTCCGCCTTAAGACTGTCTTTAATATTACGCGTATATAAGCTTGGAAAATTAACGAATTCAAAACTTCATCAACTCCAATAAGATCATATCATCCGTAATGTCATTGTGCATATCCCACCGTTTTGGAAAGCAATATCAGTAAGTGAATGACAAAACTCAACATCGTCACACGCGAATTATTAAATTTGCAATATAGTGTGATGGATCATGCTTATTACAATGTGAGCTATCAATATTTCAATGAATCCGGGAATGGTTTTGCATTTTAGTAGGAGAAAAGCCTGTATATCTTTAATCCAATCCTGAAAATAAATTGAAATTTACTGAAAGTGTACTTTGAGTCTGTCTCAATGTGTATTGGCTTGGAAAGTGGATTCCGCAACCCGTAACATCAACAATATTAAATGTCAGAATTGTCAAGTACCCTGGGGATTATCACCAAATTGGCCAAGCCCACACTCAAAAAAATATTTCCTGTATCTACTCAATAAAATTAAGTGTAACCGGTTGCATTTTTTCATTTTATTGAGTAAATCTTGTAAGTTTTCGCTACTCATGTATTTGTTACAGAAATACACAAATCAATAATTATTAAAAAACAAAAAACTCTTAATAATTTTTCTACATGTACTCAGTCACACTACTTTATTGCGCTTATTTAGTAATACGCAAAATAAATTATTAGTCCAATCCAATCATTAATCAAGTTTTTTTGTTTTTTTTAAAAGGATTATTTAAAATGAACAAATTAAGAGTTTTGAACATGTAGAAGATGTAAATTACTATTTAAAAACAATGAAGGGGAAAGGCTGACTTCAAATTGAAACTAGGACCCTTCTAGGTGGCTATTATGATTCCTTGGCAAAACTTTTTTAAGATTAAATGCAAGTCTTTTCAGCTATATTAAGGAATTTTTTGTGTCCCTTTAAGAATTGATATATTGTTGTATAAACAAATGATTATTAACTATCAATTCTCCCTCATCATAGCATTTAATCTCTACAATTACCTATTTTTTCTAACACTGTATATGCTATATATACATGTAGATATAGAGCACTATATTTAATCAGCAAAACAAATTTGACTTAACCCAAACATTTACACAGCATTCCATGATAAACACTGAATATATAAAGCAGGAGAAATTTGTTATGAAAGTGAACATCGTTTCATGCACTTTCGACCTAGATTTTTTTTTTAAGAACAAGAATTTGCCATTTCCAAACTCGTTTAATGATTCTTCTCCTTACCGTGTCCAAACACTGAATCCTCAAATATGATCTACCAGAGAGGGGTTCAATTTCTGGCTGCTCTTCACTGAATTCCGCCACGTCCCTGTCTGTGCATGTTTCTCTCCACACAGGTGGCACCTAAATCAAGAAATCTCCCATTGTCTATGGCGCTGTTCCACAATCAGTGTCCTGATCTGCTTCCAGGTAGTACACTTCTGCAAGGAACCTTTGATCGGCCGATTGTGGTTCTCAATCTGTTTGAGACCATCGGGGAGACATCACCACTCAGGCCATGAGGATCAGCTCCAGTGAAGATGTGGCTCAACAGGACAACAATATCAATACTACACGGATGTCTGGTGAAGGAATTCCTGCTAGGATGTGAAGTTCTCTGTTGAAGTTGGGCGAAGACATCCTGTGATAACCTGGCAGGAGGCATTTAAACGAATCAAGTTCTTGGCATGGTTAGTTGACTTTTTACATTAACGGCAGGGCATACTCTCACGGAGTAACACAGAGCAATGCCTCGATATTTTGCCAGCCAAGCAAGTTTGTGCAAGGACTGTTATTGCGTGAATATAATAGTACTTTACTCTTCGTCTTCTTGATGTTGGTATTACAAGAGAGTGCGGTCCAAGGCAACTCCTAGTAGACAGGATTATCACAGTGCTCCAGGTTAGTGACAAAGTTATTTTAAGCTGACGTTTGGCTTCACGGGTGCGCAGATGGAAAGCACACACCGGTGTCTTGGGTGGATTTGTATGTAGGTGGGTTTCCTCATAATAAGAAATGAGTTCATCCAAAGCTTTGGATAGTCTCTTTTCGACAAGTCTTGTGCGCCAATTCCAAGATCGTCCGGATAGATAAAACGGCAGGCTCCTGCACTCCTAGGTTGGTCGTTGCTATAGATGTTGAACAGGACAGGTGCAAGCATGCTCCCTTGGGGCCCACTCTTGGGCTTAGGCCATGCGGGTTCTTCGCTCCAAGCTGAACAAGGAACATCTTGTTTGCAAGCTATCCTTTGATGAGCTCAGTCAAGCGGATGCCATTGTTGAGTTTCAAAATCTTATGAAGTAGGCCATCTGTGATTAACAGTGTCATAAGCTGCTGATAGATCGACGAACACGACTCGGGTTACCAAACACTTCTCGAAACTCGAAACCATCCTCAATGTGATGAGTTAGGTTGAGTACTTGGCTTGTTGATGATTTGCCTGGCCGGAAACCTGCTTGTTCTGGTACGAGGTGTTCGTCTTTCACAGGTCGTCTCTATTCCTCTTATGGTCTACTTTGATCTTCTTGGCTTCTTGCTGCACTTGCCTTTTAAGGGGGGGGGGGTTATCCCGTTTCTAATGGGAATTTTTTTACTGCAAAAAGTGAGATATTGTAATAGCCACATGCGGTAAAGTCTCAGCTTTGAAATATTTTTATTTGACTAAAATCCGACTCTTGGTTCCGAAGATAAAAGTAGAGGAGGTGACACAAAACTTGGCAAAAAACATTTTGTCATATGTGATGAGTTAGGTTGAGTACTTGGCTTGTTGATGATTTGCCTGGCCGGAAACCTGCTTGTTCTGGTACGAGGTGTTCGTCTTTCACAGGTCTTCTCTATTCCTCTTATGGTCTACTTTGATCTTCTTGGTGGGCTTCTTGGTGCACTTGCCTTTTAAGGGGGGGGGGGGGTTATCCCGTTTCTAATGGGAATTTTTTTACTGCAAAAAGTGAGATATTGTAATAGCCACATGCGGTAAAGTCTCAGCTTTGACTAAAATCCGACTCTCGGTTCCGACCGATAGAAGTAGAGGAGGTGACACAAAACTTGGCCAAAAACATGTTGTCATATACTTTTACATGTATTATTAGTTTCAACCTGTGATAATTAACATATTTTTCAAAAAAAATATTTTAGGCTGTGGGGCGTGTTTATTTTTAAAAGTTTTTGTATTTAATTATTAAATAAACTGATGAAGATTAAATATAGCTCACTTTTAATGTACTGTGATGCAATTCTTATGTATTTCTTTATTTCCTCACCCTGCTATTTTTAACAAAATTATTTTGAAAAATTAATACCAAGTAATTAATGCATCTTTTTCAACCAACTTTGATTAAAAATTATGATAATTAATACTACACATAAAAAATGCAAAACAATTACATAATTCATGTAAAGAGTGCCCTCAACGTAGCACAAACTTTAAAGGCCTATATCTCAGTTCGTAAAAAAACGCAAAATAGCAATTTTAAAAACAAACATAACTAGAAAACGAAAAATGGTATGGGGATCAAATATGGCACAGATGTTAAGAACACTTAGCTCTAGAAAACTATGTCTTTCGATTTTTGAATTTCCTATTCGTTTTTAAATTATTCAGTAAAAAGTGCTTATTGGCTGGCTCCCGGTTGTCATGGTAACCGATTCAAAAATCCGAGATCATGGTTTCCTCCGGAATGTCCCAGCGAACATTTTCCCCAAACCCCATTAATGTACGTCGAAAGGTGTTTGAGTTACGTTTGTTTAAAAGTTTAGCCATTCGCAGGCCTAGCATTGTTACCATGGCAACATGGGTGAAAAAGAATACCTATTTTGAAACTTCAGGTCAAGGCCTACATGATGGTATATGATATGTAGAGGTGACATTTTAAGAAATGTGTGAAATCGCTCCTCGAAATTTCCAGTTGGTGGGCAACTTGGTTGATGTAACATTTTGCAGCTGCGATGGTTCTGTTATGGGTCATATTGTGGATTCAATTCAGGTATGCCAGGATTCGATTAAGGTATGCCTGGGAGATCCTCTCCGACACTTCCTCACCGTTAGCAGTTGTTTTAGCTGAGAAAGGATCAGCTTCAAACATGGTGGTATATTCTTGATATTCTTTAGCACATTCCTTGGAAAGGCCTGGTTATTCCGTCCTACAGCCCTGGGTATGAATCTCCGGGCAGTCTTGTTCACCAGTTGGGCAAAGGACATCGCCGGATAAGGAGAGAAGGAGGCCCTCTATAATCATAATAGTTATATTTGACCATCAATTTTGAGTTGGTGTTTGACAACTACTTTATCAGTAAGAAAGGTGGTTTTTCTCCCCCAAAAATACACGTGTATCAAGAAAAAAAGAGAAAAGTCTGAGAAACTTCAGGGGCATGCTCTCTGGAAAAAGCAAAGCCTAGAGCATGCCTCCATTTCAATGACCATTTATTACTTATATGAAGAAACAGGAAGATGTTGCATAGCTGCCCTTTGTTATGGAGCTTCTAAGTGACGCCTATAGATAGAGCTTTTGTCCTTCATACTACAAAGAGGCTACATGAGGCAGCCCTTTATAACAATTAAACCCAAATACCTATTAGCTTAATGCTGCTAAGATTTGGATTATATAACCCGTCTTCACACCAAGCAGACTTAGAATACAACACAATGGCCCATGACCGCGCTATTTATATCATGAGCAAGTTAACTGCACTATGAGCTAATAAAATTACAATTCCCATGGCGCAGTTCAATAGCTCATTGTATTGAGCAAACACATCCCCTGTATTTTAGTATGATTTATGATACCCAGGACATGCATGGTCAGCTGTTGTTAACATGTGCTCATCCAAGGCTACTGAACAGAGCCCTTGGTAGATTAGCATGCCTTACCACATAGTGATGTGGTATGGTTTGTATGTAAAAAGTTCGTTGTTGTTTTGGCAATTCCATTTAGTGTTCCGGCCCCCAGAAAACAAAAATGCCAAAATGAGGTCTTTCCACCCCAAGAACCAGAACGCCACTCACATATATGTTGCTAAATAATATAGCGCACATCCTTGCAACGCGGTATTGTGGTTCTTGGGGGGAAAGGGTTCAAATATGGAAATTCCAATTACCCATTGAAGCCTGTATTATAACTTTTTATTTATGTAAATTTATGTAAAGTGGGATTTTTTGAAAACCAGCAAAAGGTAAACTTTGAGTATGTCGCTTTATTATGCAAAACGTTTCAAGTTCACCCGTTCTCATGAAAACTATAGAGGGCGTCTTTCATTCCTTATCCGGCGATGTCCTTTGTTACCGCCGCCTGCGTGACTCCTAGGTGAGACTAATCAAATGCTGTCGTTGATTAAGTTTCGACATGCAAGACTACCCATAATCCCTACGAGGGGGGTTTGAATATCGCATGCAAAAATGCGAAATTGTGCTGCAAACGTTACCTCATTTTACAAAAATTGTAGAGGGTGTCCACGAAAGTTTATGTCACCCATTGAGTAAGATAATTTGTTCTTTAGAGATGACAGTTTTGTTTTCAGGTGGAACCCCTAGGTTTTTAATGGCATTTAATTTTGCGCATCATTTTAATTGTGTAAGCACTGGTGTGTTTGTAAGCAAAATTGGCCGCTGCCGTTTTCAACTTACATGTTGCCAAGTGAATCGTGTCTGTACCACGATTGTAAACGTGCACATGTGACATCATGGACTTGGTGCATCGTTCAGTATTGTGATGTAAAACATTCCTAGGGAATATTACGCGACGTAACGTATACCATGGGGCGGTGACACATAATGATGAAATGGATATGGGTTGTAAGGCTGGCGCTTCCAAGACACGGTGGCATTGGTGACAGAGGAACGCAAACAAATATGGGTCTTTGGGGGTGTGAAAATACCCCCCCCCCCAAAAAAAAAAAAAGGGGGTCTTAGGTGACAGTGGTAAACATTTCCTAAAAAATTGTGGTCTTTGGGTGACATTTTCAAAATACATGGGATCTTGAGTGAAATTTCAAAATTTACATGGGTCTTTGGGTGACATTTTCAAAATACATGGGGTTTTGTGTGACAGCGGTGCTGAAAATTGGGGTCTTACTCTGGCGGGCGGCAGGCGAGTATACTTGCTCAAGATCCGAATTTTGGTCAATTTTGTCTTTTTTGTTATAACATTTTCCAAATTATTTATTTTCAAGAGGCGTGAAAATGCATTAATGAGTCAAAAAGAAGACATAGCCTTGTGGGGGGGGGGGGGTGGGCCTGGTCGTTTTTAGATGGCATCCCAAATGACCTACAAATATTTGGAAAGCCATCTCAAACGCCATCGACTGACTAGGTGTTATAAAATTATACAGAATGCTCAGCGTGCCAAAGTTAACAGCCTTACATACCCGTCACCTCTCAAGATGGAAGTGCGCCCCCCCCCCGGATGGTAGTTATTACCAGCAATATGGTGCATCTCATGGCCTTGTGTCAATCAATTTTCTTGTCCTATGGATTATAGTGTGCACCTTGTCAAAACTAATAAAATCACCCAAAATTAAAATTTATTCGATGTCGGCCGGCAAGTGGAGATTCTATGAGCTTAAAAAGTTTGTACACGAAATCAATAGGATGTTGTTGTTTGTGTTTGTTTGTTGCAAAAATACACAAAAATGTGAGACTGTCATCTGTATTGGTCAGAAATTCTCTGTGAGGTACTTCATAAGGTTGCAAATAGGTTTTCCAAGGAAGTACCAAATCAAAGTCGTCATCATTGGCATGAGCAAATATACAATAGCCAAACATGAACGATATACTAGAGGGGTCAAGCGAGAACAGGCGACCAATATGCCAAAATTTTCGTTAATCAACTGGCTAAGTCTGTTTCACTGACCGGTCCTGTTTCAGTGATCGCTCCCGTTTACTCAGCTAGCGGGAGACCACGCGAAGCGCGGGCCTCCCACTAGTTAACATAGTAGGCAACTCTTTTGTCCTCTTTCAATTCATGTCAATATGGGATGCGGAAAGCCAGGTGACATTTCTTTTCAATAGTAGTTAACTCTTTGTAAGTAAAGTATTGACATGTTAGTAACCACGGATTCGGGTTATTAAACTCATGAACTGGCAACCATACATTACATTGTTATGCGTTCCCGACATACAGTGCAAAATACCATCGTGCTGCAAATGTCACGTGTTTTGTGCCATGTGACTAAGTCTAGACATTATGAGTCACGCAGCCCCCCCTAGTCCTTTGTCATGGTTATTGGGTTTTGGAGCAATCCTCTTCACGTTCTGATCCAGGTGATCAGTGAATCCTTTCCAGTCTGCTCTCCTATAGTAAAGCGCCGCTTAAAAGGCACGTTGACTTGGATACCGATTGGTCGATGAAGAGTTGCTACACATGTTAGAGATGTTTTAAGAATAATTCTAGATCAGGATTGTAACCTCTCTTCCAACAGGCACTGTAATATAATAATAATAATAGCAGAGATTTATATAGCGCCTTATGCTATTGGCCTCTAAGCGCTTTCACAAATGGTCGCTGATCACTGTGGGCCAACCATACCATAAACCATTTAGCATCATTTCAAGGGATCAGCGCTTTCCCTTATCAGCAAACATACATCGAGATAACCGTCGCAGCCGGGATCAGCTTCCCAAATATCGCATGGGTAATCGGGACAACTAAGCGGTTTCTTGTCCAGGGAAATTACAAGATAGCTGAATCTCACAGGGCTCGAACGCACGCCTATACGCATGGATGAGCATACACTGGAGTCGAGCGCTTACCTGATTGAGCTATCTTGTCCGATAAATGATAGCTGCAGCTTAGGGTCGTGACTATGGCTGTTGAAATCGCCAATTAGGAAATGAGTTTTGGTGGATTTCCTGATATTTAATAGGGTGCTTGAAATCTGCTAATGGAGGTTTGTAGACTGATATAACTTATGGCAGAGGTGAGCTCAATGGTGATGACTTCGATATTGTTGTCAGCAGATATTGAGGTTGCTGTTATTTTATGGATTGATTGTTTTCGTTTTGTTGTTATTTGCTGATGACAGTGATGATGAGGAGGAGGATGAGGATGATGATGATATGATCAGGAGGAGGCGTTAGAGGAAGAGGAGGACGACGACGACAACGGCGATGATGATGACGATTACGATGATGATGATGATGATGACGATGATGATGACGATGATGATGATGATGACGATGATGATGATGATTACGACGATGTTGATGATGACGATGATGATGATGATGATGACGATGATGATCATCATCGTCATCACTACGACGACTGTGTGTGTATACTAGGCGAGTGTGTGTGAGGGCGTGCGTGCGCTCGCACTCTGTGTGTATGTGTGTGACTTCTTAATAGCCATTAAAATGTCATCTGTACCCACCTACCTTTATAAAAGTCCCATGGATTTGCACCTAAGAAAAAGCCGCATAAGAGGCGTTTCTCTGTAAATACAAATCCACATACAAGATGTGTGTATAGACACAAAAGATGTGTTAGTATTTGAAAGGGCACACAAGAGGTACACAGAAGGAGCCATACAAGCAAAAGTCACACAAGTATGCGTGCGTCCGTGCGCTCTCTTGCGCGCGAGTGTGTGTACGTGTGTTATGGAAGCCTCTTTCTGTTTACATGTTATACTCTATTTTGCATAATCCGTCATTTATATGGGTACCCGCAACATTCTGAGGTATACGCTCATTATTTGCTTGAATAATCCTCCCTGACTCCATGTATTGTGTCGCTATACCTAGCTGCATCTTTCAAAGCTATCTAAATGCAAATTATTGCTCGCAAGACGTCAATGTCTCGAAATAAAGTCATGTGTCAATAATAATAGTGCAACCTGAAAATTGTTAGAACAACCAAATTATTTGGCACACTGTCAGAAAGGTTTAAGTTGCTGATATGATTCAAAAATACTTCGAGAATCAGATAAAACACATTAACAAGTGTTTAATATTAAAACTAAACAATGTTTCTGAGAGTAATTTGTTACTTGATCAAATTTATTCCAATGAGACGTTAAAATAGCTCAATTTCAATCAAAGTGTTCTATTTGTTGACAACGTATTTCCGACGCAGTCAGTTTCCTATACCCCATTTGAAGTTCAGATCATTAATTTAGACTTACGATGTTTATGTTTAATAATCTACAAGTCAAAATTCGGTCCAAAATGGCGAACTTCCCAAATGATCAAAATAATATGTGATGTCAGACGATTTTTCAAACAGCACTGCATTATCCCGTTGGCACTGCAACCACTGATCTAGCTCTGCCTGCAGCTGGCGCGCTACGTGACCTGAAGTGTGTCGGATGGGTCAGGTTACGGAAACTCCCAATAACGACCTTCAAAAAAGTAATGCAGCATGTCTAAATACCCCATAGATTACAAACCATTGGTCTATACACGAAAACGTAAAATTATATCAATAGTTTTTTTTTTAAATTTGGATACCTTTCTTGCCCCATTGTGATCAATATTGCCAACACAATACCCATTATAAGCATTTTTCCATTTTTAAAGTTGCAGTAATCCGTATACGGATCTTACCATGCATGTGCCACCCAATAGTTCTGATTCAATAAAGCACTAAAGTCAATAGGAGTAGCTTGACACTTGTAAATTTACAAGATTTCGATGGGCAGGGTGCCTAAGATGAAGGAAAGATCATTCTTTAAAAGAATTGATGTGTGAAGAGTGTGGCACTTTCCTTAATTAATGCATGATTGTTTATTGTAACCTTGTAATAATGTCTTCAGGTGCAACTTTCAAAATTGTGACACATTTTCGTAAAATGGACACTGAGTTGGCGATATTGATCACAATGGGGCAAGAAGGGTATCAACATTTACAGAAAAAAACAGACGATTGATATCATTTCATGTTTTCGTGCATACGACAAAATGATTTGTAACGTATGGGGGTATTTAGACATGCTTCGCTAATTATTTTGGGTCTTTAGTTGATAACTTGAGCTCTCTGTTTTGATCATATTACTATTGTAAACCTAATTATGCCAGATTTAAAATCTATATAACATACGACAGCGCATCCCCTGATAGTGAAATCGGTAAGAGACTCATGCCACTATTGAGGCTTTTTGGGTGAATAGACTATTAAGATTAGCTTCACTGCATTGTCAACGACCACATGTTGTTTAGGGACGGTGTTATACAATAGATTTACCACTGTGATATTTTACCGCTTCAGGTAGTTTTACGGAATAAAGCTGCGGTAAACTATTCTGAAATAGATTTACCTCACCGGTAAATTTATTATAGAACAGGGCGTAAAATTTCAACCGCCGTTTAACTGACGGTTCTTCGCGGTTGAACCGTGTTTCATTGTTTAGAACAGCAGAAAGCGGTTCCAACCGGAAATAATTGGGATTACTGGCAAGCACCCCGGCTAGTTGAGTTTTCATCAAGTCGCCCTTACTACAGAATCTCAAGCAGCATTGCATAGTCGCTTTGCCCGTGTTACGAGTCGGTTTTTTTTTTGAACGTTAGTCATCATTGCACAGGTCATCCGTGTTGTAATTCGAGTTAATCGGTTGAACGCAATGATGTCATATAGCCCGGATTGCTAGCCCTTAAAGGAGGATTAGCAGCGATTTGCTAATCGAAAACATCAAAAAATCAATCAAAATTCATTTTTTACATTTTTGTTACTGGCATGGATATGCGAACATTAACCTGCAAGCGGCTTATTATGTAATTTAGTACGGCGTATCAAAATTTCGATTTGAAATCAAAAAAGCCTTTTTCCTGTGAATATTACAGTTTTCAGCGGGAATCGGCAACGTGATCATAAGTTGACCTCTAACACAAACATTATTGATCTTTGTATATTCTTTAATGGTGTAAACCACAATCAACGGTTAGTTGCAGATTTCGAGGATGCCGTCGCGGAGGTCTATTTGCGGGAGATGTATGACAAATTTCCTCAAATACTTCATTTTTCACTATTTGGTGGTTGTACATTAAAGCAGTTTTATAGAATTTTGTACACATTTGTCGCTGATTTATATGTTCAAAAATGCTTTCCACATTTTTTGATTCTCTCGCATTTATTTATCGCGTATCCCTTAATGGCGCAGTGTATCATGTAGGGCACTTGACATGTGGCTTTTGTGTGATTATGTAAGAAACTGCTAATAGGCGACTTGGAACCAAGCCGCTAAATATCATGGGTCATGCGCATTTTGGACATGTGGCATAAGAATATCCCAATCGGACCCGAACTTTCAACCCACGAGACTTATACCCATTATGGTTTGCGATTTACACAATACACTTAGGTTGCTGATTGTCCTTATATTGATATAAAGTAAGTGAGTGAATAACCTGTGACCGCTTTGCAAGGACCCGAACAATTCAAGTTGTTAGGCCACCATCGCTCACAGAGAGGTTGGGTAATCGCTAGACCCCGTTGGTTGAACGCAATTAATGGTACAATACCAAAGCTGGAAATCCCAAAACGTCTTAGAATTACGCACGCCAAGCCGTTCTATTCCCAAATTCATACAGCATTTACAACATGGAATCTGATTTGGTCTAGGAGAGAAAAAGAATTGAAACAATATGATTACGGAGTTTTAATCTTTTAAAAAATAAGTAATTTGTTTACACGTTATTCCAAAATTTTGCCTTAATGGTTACAGTTTTTGTTATGACTGTTAGTTAAGTAACAGGACATAATAGACGTGTGAGTGGTTTGGAGAGTAGCACTTCACGTTCTTTTAAATTGTTACTTTGAACGCTATCGTTTAATAGCAAAAATAATACCCAAATTGTATTTCTCATTCACCTCTACTAGATCGTTTCTCTTATTTCCTTTATTCACCTTTCTCTTTCTATTGCTTGCGAAATTAGCCTTGTAGTATATTGACTACTTCATGCTATCCAAATCATGCTATAGGACAATGTGTAGCATTACCGTTGACAAGGGTAAAGCTTGCTATTATTCTCGATTCATTATTAATTAATTTGACAGCGCCCAATGCGCAACTACTCAAGACGAGGCCGTGTAGCAGGTTGCTCATAAATTGAAATTCAGTTGATAATATTTGTCTAGTTGGGAATTTAAACACTGTTCTTCATGCGTGACAGCTGGAGTAGGAATTCATTTAAAGCCGGTGTGTCATGGGGGAGTTTATAATGACGGTATCGTCTACCATTATAGCAATACTAGTGATTTGTCTGTCGGTGTACACAACTTCTGGAGATACAAAGAACTACGATGGGTAAGTTTTTTTTTTCTTTTGTAGATAATTACAATTTTCTAAACACATGTTTGTTAATAATCTGTACAGCACAGGGGCATAACAGTGGCCCTACAACTATGAGAACAACTATGAGAGCCACGAAATTATAACCATGCTATAGGGAGCCACTAAAATCGTACCGCCAAAATACTCACTTTGACAAATTTATTTATGAAATGCGCTTTTCTTATGCGCAGCAAGAAGATTAATCCTGACTTGACCAACCCTCATGCAGTGGTACTCAGTTCTTATTTGGGTACACACCCATCTATGTTTACCCTTCTCATGCTGTTACTGATATGTCTGTTGAGGTCAAGAGTCTCATATTTCCATACTGGCCATGGTCAGGGATTATAAGACCCTACTTGCACCAGTAGCTGATATGACATTCTGCCTTGCACTTATAGAGACGAGTCCTAACTAAAGGTAGATATGTCACAGTTTTTTGATTGGTTGGGTCAGATTGCAAAATCTTTGCGTGAAAAATTAAACGTTAGAATGACTTTATAGCCAATTTATGATCCAAAATAACACGTTCCAAGGTCGATAAGATACAATGGGGTGTACCGCGATTCGCAATCTAATTGTTTGTATGATATTTTAACACACTGATAGCAGGGAACCTATTTCATAGCAGACTAATATTTCATGGGTGGTAAACAAGCACAATTTTGATACAGCATTGTTGAACAGGTATATTCACATTAGTGCTTGGGCCTTTGCCACTAGTAAGCAAGTTCCCTTTTAAAAGGGAAGTATGGTAACTGAAGCTTGGTGATTCCCATGCAAGGTGATTTTCACTTCAAAGTAATACCCAGCTGTATCAGAAAAAGTAACATGGAAACTGATGTCTTTTGTTTCACAATAAAGGTTGATCATTATGATGATGCCTTGCATAGTATTTATTAAAAATTATAGTGTTACAAAGCTCAATTTGTTGTTTCATTTCACAATGGTGCACTAAAATGCAGAAGATTGTCCTTTTTAAGACTCGTCTTTTTTCGCTGTGATTCTGAGATGCTATATGGCCCTTATTCACCACGCCACTCTGAACCAAAACTATGTAAGTGCATTTATTTTTTGTAATATTTTGTTGAATGGTAGCTGTTGCGTTTCATTGTCTGTTTGTACCCGATTTGCAGTAATAACTCTGTAATAACTACAGTAATCTGAAAACGTTCTTAATCTGCGTTGACCTTCATGACTGCGTGTCTCTGATGTGTTACGGGAATCTCTATCAACAAATCAAATTCAACTTGAAAGAAAGTCGCGTTAATTAGCTCTCTGATCTATTGGCAATCAAAGATAAATCAGTTTAACAACTGTCTACTAACCGAACAGTTGATTGGTCTTACCGGTGCTGCGTCGAGTAGTGGCATCTTCAAAGGGAGTCGTTTTTTCAGTTACTGTAACATTTGTGTAATTAATTTTAGTACAATAGACAATTAGAATTAGTCCTTAAAATCGGAGTCGCAGAAACGCAAAACCAATTTAATTATTCCGTCATTTATATTTCTTTGGTGTCATAATTTTAAAAACAGAAAAGCAAAACAAATCAACAGTAAACAGAAGACCAAGAAACTAAGATAGTCGAAAAGCCAACACAAAACAGAAAATAGGATACTGGTAGATAAGAATGAGCATAAATAAATAGCTTTGTATTAGTTTAGATTGGAGACAGTAATTCAACCAAGCGCCATCCCAAAACGAAGCACTTTTGATGCTGGTATGATATGCCGATACCCCAGACTAAAATGAATGAAATGATACTAAAATAAATGCAAAATGCCCAATTCGCTTTTTAATACATTGAGTTGAAATTCTCGGACCAATTCGACCCACGATTGAACGAAAAGCAGGTAACACGCGATTCAAACACAATGACATAATATCAGTGGCGGAATAATTAAATTGTTTGTTTTTTCAGTACTAATTCCAACTGTCTTTCGAATAGAAATCAATTATACAAGCCTTGAAATTAATTTTGAAAAAAAAACACCTATTTTTATGTGGAATATATTCCAAGACCCACTAATTATACACTTGAGACTATGATAATTTTATATATTTTCCATGTGCAGTAAATTAGGTAATACACGACTAAGATTTAACATACATTTGCGAGAAGTTTTATGTATATTACTACATTTTAGATAATTTTCCAATATTATTTGCAAATGCGATTAACATATAATGACAATCATTGTATATACACCGTTCTGTGTACCCGCACATTATATGTTGATTTAAGTATTTAAGTGTTGAAGTTTATATTTTGTCAAAAAATTGTCTATTGTGGCTCGCCCAGATTGCCAGGAGATTTACCTCGCAATATAGACGAGCTCACGGTTAAAGATATTGAGAAATTCGGATTCTTCTGCTAAAAGTTGACATTTTGACAAAAGCATTTGCTAATAATTTGCCAATTTAACAATGATTGAACGAGATTACATTTTGCATTGACCTTTTGCCAAAATGTCCATTTTTATTTACAATTGGTCACTTTTTGAAAACAATTAACTTAATTTCAGTACAATTTCTGTCATAGTTCTAGTAAAAATGTCTAAACGCTTTGTGCCTGTGTCTGATTATTTATCTTTTGAATTGCCATAAAAACTGCTGTAGATGACTACACGTTTCAAAATGAAGCGTCATTCGTACCGTCAAATAAGATGTTGTCTTAAGATACTTAAATATAGCCAATCAACAGATTTTTATCTGAAATTCCATAAAATATAATTTATATATTTTAAACGCGTTTGAACTAAAATAAATAAAAACAAAGCAAGACATTAAATACAACACGTTAAAGACAAAAACATTGCCAATTTTAATATAACGGTTACCGACCTCATTGATATGCGTATTTTCTAAACGTGGAGTACTTAACCGAAAAGAAAAATGGAAGGTTGATAAAGTAAGATGTTTCTTATATCACTAATGAAAATACTGGTAATACAAAAGTTTAAAAGTATAAAAGACGTAGTGTAAGCCTCATCCCGTTACCATGGCATTACCCTTAATTGCACACGAACCGCCAGGATATCGTCCCCAGATCCCGGTCCAAATTTTAAGGCAAAATAAAAGAGAAAAATTATTTTATTTTTTGCTTTTTTTAAGTTTTTTATTTTTTTCACTTTTATTCACTAAATGATAATTATTTATACGCTACGGGATATAGTTTCCAGAGATAGCTGCTATAGTGATCGTATTATTTCTGCAAGCTAAATATTTTATAAACTGTTCTTTTCTTTATTAATGTTAGAAGTAATAATCATATTAGTTTCATGATTATTTAAAATTGATTCAACATACTGCACTTGATGACGATATCTAAATCAGCGACCCGAGAGAGAGAGAGAGAGAGAAGAGAGAGTAGAGAGTGAGAATATGAAATGATGTCTTTAAGTAGCCATGATATGATGTCATGTGGCATTTTGTCTTCTTTAAAGGAAGAGAAGGAGATTTTTTAGGCTATAATTTCTCTCAATTTGCGCTTCAGCGTATTCGGCAAATTCACTTTAGGTGTGATCATATACATTGGTAAGCATTCCAAATATGCAAAAACCCGGGTTCGAAAAAATGTAGAGGCGCTCCATTCTGGAAAATCGCCTCTTGTCTCTTTAAACATTTCTTTTGGGCACGAAGACGTTTTTTCTTACTCCAGTAGCAACATATAGATCTTGCAGTCCGCGAAACTCGGCCCAGAGATCGAAGCCATCACACTCTCAAGTGTAAATGGTGCAATTTTCAGAGTTTCATTTTGCCAAGTTTCTTTTTATATAGTTAAACATTTCATGAACTGTTCAATTCTTATCAATGTACAAAGTGCAATCACATTAGCTCTATGATTACTTAAAACTGACTCGGAATTTTACTCTGGGTGGTAAAAACTAAAACGGAAAAACTAAATCAGCGACCCGAAAAAAACCCAGCAGGATCCGCGAATTAGATATGGAAGCGCTCTCACACGTTTTGGAGTAAGGCTCCGCGGTGCAGTTAAAGCAATATTTTCTTTGATTTCTTGAGAAAAAAATAAAACAAAGGTTTTTTTCTGATTTTACTCATAAACGAAAGATTACAAAAAGTTATAACGAGTGCATCGTAAAGTCGGCATTTACTTTACGACAAAGTCGACATTTACTTTACTTGGAGAGTCCAAACATGGTCCAGGGCCATTCTGACTCTTTTATACCCCGTACGCATAATTTGTTTCTAAGCCTCGTCTACTGGGCAAGTCGCGACGATTTAGTTGATTTTCATGGAGTTAAAGGGACATAATGGCATGAAAAAAATTGACATAATGAAAAGGATCCTTACTGGAATCACTTCCACGAGTTTGAAAACAATTTGGATGTTTACATTCTGTGAAAACAGTAAAAACAGGAAGAGTTACAGGGGAGGGGAGGAGGCAGTTTGAGGCAATTTCTGGAACAAGAATGCTGACATTACTGCCAGCATTTACCAAACTTGAAAAGCATGTTGTCATCAGCTCACAGACCATTGCTATTGTATATATGTGCTAACTCGGCTAATCCATCTTTCACTTGCCAGATCAACAAGCCTAAAGTACAATGCCTGAATCCCGATCTGAATGCTTTTGAATTGTGTCGCAAAACATACACTGTAAATTCTGTCAGGGATGTGAACACCTTGCTTTTCTGTTCCAGAAATTGCCACAAACTGCCACCTCCCCCCGGAACTCCTCCTGTTTTTTTACTGTTTTACAGAATGTAACATCCAAATTGTTTTCTAACAAAATGAAAGAAACTTTGCGCTGTGGGAAAAGGTTATTTTCGACACTGTGCGGCCTTCATCAAACATATTACTGAAGTTATTACAAAACAAGAATACGCAAATACTGTAAAGTGCGCGTTTGTCGCAGCGTTAAAAGCTAGCTTACAAAGTGAGTGAATTCTGGTATTAAGGGGAGAGACGCGCCAAATATTAATTAAAGATAAACTCCGGAAATAAATCTGAAGTAAAAAATGGAAAAGAATTTTTAAATGAATCGGTTCAAACTTTTGGGCTTGATTGTATTGAGGGCCAAAACTTTTAACAATGAATTTGGTCTGATTACCGAGGCATTCAACGCGACAGGTCATTGAATTATGGTGTGGGCCGTTCCGAGTGACCCGGAAGGAAGAAGTGGATGGCTATATGTTTTTCTGGGTGACTCCTGAAATGCTATGATATCATACAGCGTGTATCAACAAAAACGCAGGATTGAAAAAAAAATATTAAAAATATGAATCACTTCTGTTCATCATGGTTTAAAAGTCTCATCATTGTTTAAAGGCACATTTCATACGCTTCACTGTGTTTTTATCCCATCTCATTTCGACACTCCTGTCCAGAGATACCGTGCATTGAAGAAGGGTTGTGTATAAATTCCAGGCTGTTCCGATATGTGAAATCACAGATATCTAATTAAAAGTTTGAAATTCGGTAGGGGTCAGAGTATCACAAAGAAGACAGGTGTGCAGCTTTGGCTTACATAAGTATAATTAATATGAAGAACAGCAGTGAAATTGTTTGAAACACTGTATATTTTCTTTAATATCTATAAAGTGCAAAGAAAACGTGAATTATTGTGATCTATAGATCTTCCTTGTATTGAAAGGATCTAATCCACTTTGATTATGTAACTCATCAAGGTGCAACTTATGTAAAAAACTTGATTCAAATTCCAAAACAAATCTGTTGATTTGATTTGATATCAGAAACGACATCCATGATGTCTATTAAATTTAATGACACTTATATCAGTTGGTTTAAACAAGTGTTATTTCTGGTTTGGGATTTTCTTCAGTATATATCTACATTGGGCAAACTGGCTGTGTATAAAAGTCATTGAATTGAACAGTACCCGATTCAGAAAGATTCGTAAACTGTAATAATTGTAAACCACAAATCTAAAAATTACACCAAAAAAATCTTTGTTTATTTGATAATGATTTGATAATAATGGACAACCAAATCCTTATCCGTAAAATAGACCCACAATGACACAATAATGAGAGAGAGAGAGAGAGCCAATGCAGAGATATACGATATAATCTTATAAAGGATTGCGCTAGCTGCGAGCTTTGGTAAAGAAAGAATATTGTACCAATCATTACATATGGACGTGACGCTTAATCCGTATAGTTGTATTTTATGGCTCATATATAAAACGGAATTGAGAAATTAGAACCTGTTATAATTAGAATCTGTATAATGTCAAGACTACTCATAAGACGTTAATATAAAAAACCGAAAATTTGAACAGTATTGGACAATCAGTTTGGAAATATTGTGGCGAGCGTCAATTCGGCCCAAAAAGCAACCATTTTGCGTTGCCCTGTCCCATCATGATTGCGACGAGGCAATGTTAACTAAACTAATGCCTTTGTGGGTGTAGAAAAGACGGAAATAATGATAATTTTAGCCAATAATTTGGTAGTTGATATATTTTAGTATTGCAGGGTGTCTCTTCCAACATGTGATTTTCTATTCATTTGTACAGCTTTTATTTTCTAAAAGTCAAGGACACGCATTAATATGTATATTCGATTGCAATGTAAAAACACATTTCTGAGTCACACTAACCAAATATTGAAAAATCATGCGGTTACCTAACCGATTCGTAGAATGGATTTATGGTCACAAGCCAACTACATCGTGACATTTTAGACACCTATCAAAGTAAAGATTTACTTGAATCAGTAGTTCTGCGAGTCAATCTGGTCTATTGTGTTCGCTCGGTGGTAATTATTTCGGATATATATCAGCTTGTTTAAAGTTAGCTTAAGTTTCATAGCACCTAATAATTACATAAAACATTTGTATTTAAGGCTGTAATACATGGTATATATCACTAACATGAGCTAAAATATGACCTCAACTTATTTGAAGAGATAGCAAAAGAATAGAAAACAGGTTATACAGGCCGAAGTAAAATATATATAACAATAGCTTCATATTGGGGAAAAGAGAAAAAAAGGTCTTTGAAGAATGGGAGACATTCAATTTTTGAAGGCTCGCAACATAACCTACTAATTCTTGTCTATTTTTATAGCAGGTTTTTATATGGCCAATTTAAAATTATGGAATTGAAGTAGTGACTTAATGGATAAGTGCCAGACACTTGTTCATTGGATCCTATATTATATCTAGTAACTCCATAGTTTATAATATAGGTCTGAAATAGGATAATTATCACTTATGGCGCCGCCATCTTGGATTCTCCAAATGGTCAAAGATGCCCAGGTGGCACCGGCACATTATTATTCTACACACCCCAAGCGATCATTTTACAGCAAAAAAATTGTGTCCGTACTCAACTTTACGGTCACATGCAGGTTCTACCTGACTATTAATATTAGAGAGGCACCTTCCACAAGTATCTTTAAATGGCAAGTGATTAAATTAGTTAACTCTGGATTTGTTAGTTTTCCTTACTATGCTGTATGTCATGTTGTATATTAATTTCGTATATATTAAGTATTTGTTGTAAGTCGCTGTGTTCTCTGTAGATTGCCATATTAAATGCATTTTATTTTTTTTACAGCACTCACCAATACTTAATGGACTGGTTCGCGAGAATGTTTTTCATCTTGCTAAACTTTTAACCAACAATACAGCAATTGGGAAAATAGTATGTGGAATTTCCCCACAATTTACCAAGGTAAATCAAGAAATGACTTTTGCCATATGAACGTTGAGCTCGGATTCAAATGGGTAATACCGGGATAAATTCATGTTTACTGCATTTTAATAAGGACCCTAGGAGAATTTCCAATAACTATCCCTTTAGAAAAGTATGTTAGTGTTTTTGTCATATCCTGCGATCACTTAAATTCACTTGAGGTTTCACATCACGAAACCTATTTGAATACTAACGCGTAACGTATTTAGTGAGGTTCAACTTGCTCAAACAATGCTAAAACTGTGCGAAAACCTTGGATTTTTAAAATGGAGTTACCAAATCCAGCGTTGTCTTGAGATTTCTGTGTATATATTGGGAATAAGCCTCGTTCGGAGATGCTATTTATTCAATATAATTGGAAGTGAAATATTTATACAATCTTTTGCACCTCTATACCACTCTCTGCAGTATCACCTTTTAACGTTGAACCCTGTCACGCACTGTTTTGTTCGCCAACATCAATAGACGTTTAAATGGATTTCCATCAGTTTTACTTCATATTCAAACACATTGCCATACAGAAAATCGATAGAAAGGCAGCGTTCAAAGAGATACAAACACATTCCTATTTGTGAGTTGAACGAAAAATTCGTACAAAATGTAGCTCAGCAAATAAGTTGAAGAGCGAAGAAAATAAGCTTGTGTTGTTTTGACCAACCAACTTGATCCGAATTGTCATTCTTTTTTCAAATATTAAATTTGACAATATTCGAGAATCTCACCGCGAACTAACTCAAATACTTACCAATCTAATTTCTTCAATCCCTTATTTTATAACTCTGCAACAGGTTAAGCTAAAACAGCGATTAACACCTTTCGGCTACAAATTGCATGGTACCGTAGCTTCCGCTGTACAAATAATCCACAGATTAGGATAAAAATTAATAAATGTCTTTAGACTTTTATTAAGCATCTTATATATTTTAAGGTAAGGTAGAGGGTGAGTCAGAAAAAAATTAACCCTGACTGTGTCCGCCAGTAAAGCATACTCTATAAGCTTTAATTTGATGTAAAAATCATTCACATCGTTAAGTGCAGCCAGAGCTATAGTCTTTTGAATCAAGTAGTCAGTTTTGCCCCCGTCCACGGATTCCCATTTGAATGCATGGCGGTCAACAAAGGAAATCACTGTTCAAAATGATAAGCGTAAACCATATTTATGTCAGTTTAAGTGATATCTCAATGATATGAAAGCCAGTAATAATGCTAAGATTTATTTGGAAACCTTTTAAAAAAGATGTAGCTAATTCTGGTTTACAAATAAAAACAATACTTGTGCATTTTTCCTACTTCAAATTGTTGTCACCGATATGTCACCGTTGTTTCTTCGTATGATATGTTTCATTTAAACTGATACTTTATTTTTCAAACAATTTTAATGAGGGACGAAAGGTGTAGAAAGGCATATAGGACATCATTAGAAAACTGTGGCTGTATTTTGTGGGGTTAAATATCCAGTGGATAAAGCGCCCGACCCGCACCCTAAAGGTTGTGAGCTCGAGCCCCGCTGAGGCCAATGTGTTTCGCTTTACCTCAATTACTCCTCTCTACCCAGGTGTATAAATGGGTACCGGCATTATTCAATGTTAGGAAGGTAACAGAATCGCTGTAGAGAGGTGTGGCGATCCCCTTACAGCAAAATTTATGGTGGAGTCTGAACACAATCGCTTCGAAAGAAGAGATGGGCACTCAGTTCCTGTGTAAAAAGGTCCGTCACTTTAACCTTACCATTTACATATGACTTCTGCACTCACCCAATTTCCTTCTGGGCATCGTTTTGCTTCTTGCATAACATTGAAGGAAGTAAAACCAAGGGGGTGATGTGAAACCATTCAAAACCAGTCTCCGTGCTGGGCGCTGACCTTTTGAATATTGCACGGAATAAATTATCAGTTGGGGCTGTATAACACATAATGTCATTCGATACAAACAATCGCAAATATCAGTTGTTGGATGGTGGGTGCTATTGGGTGGTTAAATTTGTCCTACCCATGACCAAACAACGAATGAATGGAACTGAACATCAGTAGTGTGATTTAAATACCAACGCCGCAATATGTGAATACAACTTTCACCTAAGCGCGGCATTGCTTGATGAGAAAAAAGAGTATCTGAGCACAATGATCCAGGTACACTATTTTACACCTGGCCACCTCTACACATACATTAATTTGTATCACTTCACTACCGATTAGTGTATCATATGCAAAGCGGCACCCACACCCCACAGTATGTGGAAGAGCGGAGGCAGCCATTGCTTTCTATTGTTGTACCTTAGGTTTCTTTGTGGTCGGCAAAACATTGCGAGACGGTGAATTCTAAAGATTACGAACGTTTTGCCTCTCTAATCTATATAGAACCTCTTTGAGTAAAACATTTCCAACAAAAAAACAAACCCTTAAAAAAAAAAAAAACCACCAATTTTAAAAAAAAAAGGGGGGAAGCATTTTTTGATACGGCCTACATACCTCCCCCTTACTCCCCCCCTTCTTCCTTTCCCGCCCACTCCCTACTAAAACCCATTGTTATCTCCATTCACTCGACACCCCCAAACCCTCTCACTCCCTCTTCTCTCCTCGTACCTTTTTTAACCATTTATCCCATCATCTCGACAAAAGCTAGGCACTCGATTTGTATTCATGTGCATACACGAGACCGTTTGTGATCTTATTCTCTTGCGGCGGTCGATCGATTCAGGACTACGGAAAAGCTGTCAACAAAACTTTGTAATTTGACAGGATGTGTGACCCTGACTGAGGAGTTTTTGGAAAGTGCAAAGTACATTCAATTCATCTTTTTTTTGGCAAGTGTTGTCAACCAAATAGAGGAGAATTTTTAAAAAATACCGAAAAACCCCATCAAAATTTCATTCATTTGTGGAGCTACGATGTAGAAAATTAAGCTTGCATTGAGTGATTTTGTGACCCGTAATTGTAAAATCTTGTGTGAAAATAATATTGAAATGTTCCGATCAACTCCGACTCTTGAGAAGAAACGGTGTGATGAAAGTAAGTGTTTCAATGTACCTTTGTAAACAAAGGATAATTTGAACTGGTGCCAGCGCGCCCAACACGGGGGTGTTAAATGTACATCGAAAACCCACAAATTGTAATATTTGTAACTTCCGGTTATGTTGAATTTGTTTAAGCGTGTGGCTGTTGATGCCGATACCATGCCGAATTGATTCCAATGTCAGTTTCATCTTGAATATAATGTGTAAGTAATACTTTATGACCTAATTAAATGTCATAAAGTTATAAATTAATTAACCCTCGTCTTCCGAAGGGGGGGGGGGGGGAGGTTACCGCTCTCTTCGATCTTTTCGCCCAACAAAACCCCGGTTGTCAAATGAGTTAATGTAATTACCATGACATTTATGCTCCGTTTCATGCCCCCCCCCCATTAAAAACCACTACGGGGTATAGAAAAGGTAAGGGTATCCCCAAGTGAATGGTAGGGATGGCTATACCCCCCCCCCATAGCGTATCGGGGAGATGGGAGGATAATCCCCCAATATTTTGAGGAGGGGGATGGTCAATACGATCATCCCCCAAATGGTGATACCCATTCACGTGTGTTTGACCCATATTTACCAAATAGTTTAAAAATGGTAAATCTTCCGCGCGATTTGCGCGCATTTTGTTCAAAATTCAAATATATTTAATGGTGTTTAGCTTCTAAATGCAACATTTTAGCGCGCTTGTGCGCGCACATGTGCTAGTAATGGGACCTTTCATCCATTTAAATTCATCACACCCAATCCCACACAATGTCAAAAAACGAAATTTAAAGCCACTGCCCCCCCCCCCCTTCAGGAAGGAAATAGCAACACGCCCAGTACGGCCAGGAATATCACAGACATTTGATTAGTTGCAAGAGATCTAGCAGGTCCTCTTCTTTCTGTGATACCAAATGAGTACCAATACTAAAATGTCATAATGACGCCAGATGTCTAGACATGGATGGAAAATGTTAAGTGTTCAATATTATTTTGAGCAGTAAATTTCCAAACTATCAATGTTTCTCTATAGTAGTATTTTTAAACTTTCTTACCTTATGACGTGATAGTGACGTCCTCGTTAATTTTACCTATTTTGATACAATGGAAAAGTAAAGTTAATAAATCTAAGCTATACTGTAGGTACCAAATTTATAGGAATTGGATTGGTTCAATAAAGAAAATTCAAGCGAAGGGCCCGTCAGCCCTCCTGCTGAGAGGGTGATTATCGCCTTATCTTAAGCGGTGTAATGGGGATTAATAACAAAAGGCGGCAACGGAATAGGGGTCTTTGAAACTTGTGTGTTGTTTGTCCTTCCTCTATTACGTCCATGGTAAAACCAAGGGGGTGAAACCCATTCAAACCAGGTCGTCCGTGCTGGGCGCTACATTTTGAATATTGACCGGAATAATTATTAGTTTGGGTGCTTTGTAGACACACATATGTCAATTCGATACAAAAAAAAACAATCCGCAAATATCAGTTGTTGGATGTCACGGTGCTATTGGGTGGGTTAAATTTTGTCATACCCATGGCCACCACGAATGAAATGACACATCAGTCGTCTTGATTTACATAAACCGCCTCAAGAATACATCTTGTCAACCTAAGCGCGCATTGCATTATGAGAAAAAAGGTATCTGGCCAATGATCCAGGTACACTATTATTACACCCCTTTGGCCACCTCTACCACATACATTAAGTTGTATCACTACGATTAGTGTATATGCAAAGCGGCATCCACAGTATGTGGACGAGCGGAGGCAGCCATTGCTTCTAATTGTTGGTACTCTATGTTTTCTTTGTGGTCGGCAAAACAGCGAGACGGTGTATTTCTAAGATTACGTAACGGTTGCCTCTCTATCTATATAGAACCTCTTTGAGCTAAAACCAACTACTTGGAATTTTGAAAGGACAGCAGTTCGGTCTATATCTAACCGATGTGAATGAGCATTGCAGAAAATTAAAGCTAATAAAAAACTTTTCGTTGGTAGCATGGTAAACATGTTGAAGAATAAATCTTCTTGAAATGCGGACAAGAGTAGGGCCATTCTTTCCCGACTCCCTTGTATTTTTTTGAACAAAATCTATACGGTATGTATTCTTCAGGTCCGAGAATATCATCTGAGAGCAAATTGAAGAAATTAATATTTTGTTGAAATATGCATGTTTTAAAAACCTATAAAGGTGGTAAAATCTTATACTCGATTCGCGCTGATATAGGAGCTGGGGAAAAGTTTGGGTCATATCCATCAAGTGAAATAGGGAAGAAGGCATTTTAATCTATCCAAGAAGTCGCATCGCTGCCTAACAATAGAGAAAGTGATTCTTGAAAAGACAAAGGGTCAAGTACAAAACTTAATTCTGTTTACTGTACTTTTCTGAATACAGTTTTAATACAAATGAGTAAAATAATAAATTTATAAATCATTCACATCACTCACTGTAAAACGGTGTTTAGGATTAAACGCCCCCAAGATTTTATTAAGATATTCTTCACTCTTCACTGTATCCTCGTGTGGAGTCATATTGAAGTTTTGTAGACCTAAGGAGCAATATACACGGATGTTTATGCGGTATGGTTCCTTCTACTGGTCAAAATGGATCTTGACAAAGTATTCCCGACTTTCTACGGGACTTAAGAAGTTTATTTTAGACGGACGTATACAATGTTGGTTGCGTTTTTATGTGTTTAGGCCAAGGTTTTCATTTCCTAATATTTACCAACGTGCTTTCACTTCAACTAGAGAACTGCTTTGGACCATCTATGTGCCATGGGTATTGACTATTGTATTAGTTGTATTAGGTTAGGTAAAGTATGAAAGTAATAATGAGGCACCATATCGCCTTGTGTGGACCGCGCGAAAAACATTGTTACCATATACAGGATCAATAGGCGCAAACTGCCTTATAAGGTAGTATTTCACCATTCAACGTACGTTACTTTACCATTTCACTCTTCTATTCTTGACCATGTTATCGTATGGACCGGTAGAGCACATAGTATTAAGAAAGCAACACTGGAGGTGCTGGAAAATTTCAATTGTTGTACGCCCCTCACGAACAGCTCTCACCGGGATAAAAAAGTACAGGTTGTACCTATATCAGCGCGAATAGAGTATAGTGTAGTATGTTATTAGGTTATACTTTTACGCCAGTTTATTAATATGGAGAGTTCTTAAAACTCTGCTTTTTTGCACCGATAAAGTTGAGGGTCGTGCGCTCTTAAAAATGAATGCAAATTTTTTTTTTTAAATGAGGGGCAAATACATTGTTTTCAAAGCGTAAGAAATGGAACAAAATGGCGCTATTTGTTACGATTCACGTTACTGATGCGTTAATGATGACGTCAGGTGAAGGAAACCTGCCCGTGAATGGTCGAGTGGATTGTAAGTAGGAGGCCAAATAGCAGCAGGATAGCGTGGTTAGCGGTTTAGGGTGACTGCCTGTGGCGCAAATTTGACCCAAAAATCCAAGGTTCAATTCCCGGTGGGGTCACTTTCTGGGATAAATCCTGCCCAACCACCACAAGCCATGACTTGTGGATAAGCTAAGAGAAAGCAAATTTAAAAATTGTCCTCCAAATCAATAAAAACAACCGTGTAGTGGAGTTGCAAAAAAATCAACATGGACGAGTCCGTTTAGTTTCTTTTCATTTTCAAGAGCTCAAAAGGGTCAAGCCAGGAGAAAATGTGGTTTGTAAATTCAATTCGTCAGAAGCACTCGCAAAGATTTCGTAAGAAATAGTCATTCCGCATGGGGCCAATATGAACATTACCTTTTACCCAGACGATTGTGATCAACCAGTGTGCGAGAAGCTATTAAAAGCGATATGGGGTGCGATATGAATATGTCATTGTTATCTTTATTATTATGATCTCTCACGAGCGCCGTGAACCGGCTCTGTTTTACAAGATAGATTGATATGTCGTAAATTAACTGCTTTACATACATCGTTTTTATTTATTCTTTGGCAGTATTGCACGTTTCCTGTTTCTTTCTAAAACACTTATATTAGTGCTCGGTTTGTTTACACTGGTCGGTTGTGTCTCATCCAAAACATTTGGTGGCATAATAAAAATGGTGTATATTTTGTAACACAGTTACTGAGACGAATAGACCTAAAAGAGATGGGAACAAAGCTGTAGTCCATTGTTAACAGCTCGCGCGTACCGAACCAGGTCTGTTGCGGCTTGCAAGGAATTGGCCGCACGATGGCGCTGTGGGCACCTTAAGTTCTATGAGCGAGGTTCTGCGAATCGGGCAATTTTACCCAATTTTTGTTCTCAATTCATGACTTACGTGAATATAATGTTCTGAGGACCGGCTCACATTAACACTTTAGGGTTGGCCAGGTCATCAATAAATCATTTCATAAGGACTTAATCAAAATTAAATAACATGTCCACTTGATCCGATTTGTTAAAAAATAACGTTTGAGAAATAAAAAATGGTCCAAATGTTTCAATTTTTGATGATATTGAGAGGAAAATACACATTTAGTAACTCAGTATATTTTGAAGATCATCCAAGAATGGTCGTAAATACATTAAAATGGGGGCAAATTCTACATAGAGTCGAGAAATGAGTGTACAAAATTGGGGTCATTTTAAGTTTCCATGGCCTATACTGCAAACGTCATTGGCGTACTAAACTGTGTTAAGGGCGTTTTGACAAATAACACGCCACGAGATCATTGATTTAAAAATAGCCGCCAAACTCAAAATCTTTTGGGGTTATACATTGGAAATGTATTGAATAACGATTAATTACTGCTTCTCGATCAGTAGAGGGAATCGGGAATAACATATAATACCGATACAGACGCTGCACGCTGCCAACAATCCATTGATTACTTGCTCGAATCTCGTAGGTATATTCGTCTGCAGCGTTTAACTGATTTCAAATTTTCCCCCTGTACTATCTTTCCTCAATGAAAAAAAAAGCTCAAGCCAGCAACGAAATCATATTAAGCTTCGAATTAGATTAAAGAGACACTGCACATTGCAAAAATAGGCGCCCTCAAGAATTTTCAAAATGGATAGTTTTGGATGGTTGTAAAGCTTTTATATACACTGGCACAAAAAGTATCTCGGCATGTTTTTCGATAAATACTATGCCAATGTCGACCATTTGAAAGTTTTCGGAAATATACATTTTGTTGCCTAGGTCTTGCTCTTTCAGTTAACACCTCACTTGTAAAGAGCGTGCAAAAATGGTGAGGATGAGCGCCCGAAAGACGGCAAAACCCCCAAACCAAAAGTTGCAGTTTTTGGATTCAATGGTCATTGGTGGCTACAACGCAATAATAGTGGGTATTGATATTACACAAAGAGGTTTTCGACTGAATGAGCCGAAAGCTACTTGCAATATTGAGTGTGGCCCGCGTGGTCGTGTCCCAGTACATACATGCCATTGAAAAATCCCAAAACTCTCAACTTTGTTTTGGGGGTTTGCGTCTTTCGGGCGCCGTTGCGTTTATCACAGCCATTTTGCACGCTTTTTTAAAAGCCAGGTATAAATGGAAAGAGCAAGACCAAAGGCAACAAAATGTAATTTCGAAAAAACGTTCAAAATGGTGAATTTGCACAGCACTAATCTAAAAACATGCCGAGATGACTTTTTTGTCACAGGTGGACATTAGCCATCACCTGAAATGATTATTACCAAATCGGCGTCCTTATGGGTAAACAGGACGATTTGATAATTAAGGTCGCCGGGCCGACATTAATCAGCAGACGACGAATGGCGTTTAACACAAGAAAACGCACGAACGAAGTATGCATGTTCCCAGGGCAAGTATCTCTTTACGAGTGCTGTGACCTTTGTGATTTCAATATCAATGAGTTCGAGTCTATGATATTTATAATAGACCACCTTTGTTGATTAAGTTATGGAAACTTAAAAGTTAGCCTACCAAATTATCTTGGATGTCTTTAATCTATTAAAAGTTCCACAAACATGAATTATGATTATATATCAATAGAAAGCTTTTGATATAAATAAAACGAGAAACATTAGTTTTATTTCCCAAAACTGCTACAGGTAAGTCACAATTACACTGAAAAGATTATTTTCCCAGGGACCCCTATAAAAACAAAAATTAAATGCTTCAATTGGGCGCTATGCCTGTGACGTCATTAACTTATCAGGTCAATAAATCATGTCGGGGATCATACAATAAACGTCCACGCACAATTGTTCGGAATCAGTTTCGTAGATCTTACATCTTCAACCGAAATAAATGAAAGTACAACGCCCGAGTCCAAAACTATGCAGATGAGAAACAGAATTGGATATTCATCGTCGGGAAGTACCCGGGATAGCAGAGAGTAGCCCGGGTTATTTCCGGTAAGGAAATACCCCGGAGAGGACAACGAGGTGATACGTACCGGGATACCGTGGGGTGAAGCCTACACAGCGTAAGTGCCAAGCACTTTTGAACGTGTTTGAAAAAGAAATCCCAATATTAATTTTATTGAGAGTAAATTAATGTGATCGGTATTCAATCTTAAGAGTCCATATTCATTGTTATTTGTGCGAGATTAGAACTGTTTATGACTTGTATTAAGCGAGCAATCGTGGATTAAAATAAATGGACAGCATGAGCGATAAAAAAATGAGCCGCTACACGTAATTCTAGGCATGGAACCAAATATTTCGTGATGACGCACTGCGTTGTTTTTGATGTTGTTGGGCTGAGACTAGAATACCTTTTCGGTATTCTAGTCTCAGGTTTGGGCTGAATCGCCTTCTCGCTGGATTGATGTCGGGGAATGAGCTTATTGTCAAAAAACCTGACAGGTCACCGGCATCCTGTAAAAATTTTCCGGGATACAATTTGACCAAATTAAGCAGATTTACGTAAGTTAAAACCTTTATGGTCTCATTTTGAAACATTTAAATATGCTTCATTTTCTCTCGGCCTTTTTTGCACTCAGAGGATATTGTTGTACATACATACGCAGGGTAGTTTACATTTAGAGCTCTATTAACAAGCGAAATGGATTTTAAACCTCACCCCCTCAAACTACGACGCAATTATGTGTGTACCCTATGCCTGTCACGATTCAGCAGTTGTTCTGCACAAAGATAATACACCGTACGTAGCTCACGTATCTGGTGGCGTGGTCTGACCGTGCATAACTCGTGTTTTTTCCAGTACTTGGGGGTGTTTTAAATTACAATTCCAAACATTTTCAGACACATCATTTATTAAACAAGGAATATTGGCCATGAGATGATGTGCAGAAATATTATTGAAATGAAAAGTATTAGCACAAACACTGACCATTTAATCAGGGTAAATCCCCACATGGGTGGTTAATGTTATCAGCTCATGCAGCGCTTTACGGCCCGTTTTACCAAATATACGTACAATTTGCCGTTCAATCTATGATACAGCCTCCAAAAAAACATATCATGTAGCAGTGTTCTGCGGAACCTGTTCGTCCTTTCCCCCGTTTTGATGTTTATATATGAATTGTCGTCTAAAAGGTGTACAATCAATGATAAAAACGTGGGTGAATCGTGAATGGATAGTTTGCTATACCATACAAAGCAAGCCATGCTAGGCAGGGTGAAATACGAATGCGCAGAAACTGACTAGTTAATGACCCGCCACGGTCAAATAAACTATAATTCATATGATAAGCAGCATCTACAAAAATTCATACACATTAAACATGTATCGCACATATTAAGTGTACAAAAGCATCATGGAAAGGCACAGAAAAAAAAAAATAAAGTTTCAGAGGTGTTGGTGTTGATGGTTGCCACGCACCATGATACCACACTCACCACCACTCAGTCACTGACCGGCCGCGGGTCACAACACCCTTCCTTGTAAGTCTAGAGGTGTTTCACAATATTAATCCCCGAAAAACATAGCACCAAGTACCAACAACTTCCTCATCTTCAGTCCTCTTCTTAATGCAAATAACAAGTTGCTATACCGGAACAGAATGGAGGCATATTGTTAGTAACAATGAATAGAGAATGTCAGTGTTGACATTTTTGCACTGTGATTACGTGATCGGTGATACCAAATGAACGTCAGGCATTTTATAATAAGGCAGTGGGCCTTTTTGGGTGTATTGAAACGACAGGAAAATACTACATCTTGACAGTTTTTAAGCCCCAAGCTTTAATAAAGACAGATAAAAAATCGAAAACGTTATTCTGGTCATTTCCTAAGGTCACCAGCTTTCCATTTTGCAGATTGGAATCATAAATTCATGGTGTGTGGACTTTAATAACGTCCCTATTGATATTTTGAGTATGTTATTTTTAGGTGTAAAATGTATACTCATCTTTTTTTTTTTTTTTTTTTTTTTTTTTTTCGTCCAATGAACTAGACACTCATTTGAGAGCAAATTGCCAGTGCCGCTTTAAGCCTTTGATTGCTTACATCACCTAAAATATCAGCATTTGATTACAGTATTTAAAGAGACAAAATACCGGCGGTATCGTCTCATTATTAGACATGCCGCAATCAATATATTTTGAATATCTAGCTATGAAATACGCTCAAGAATAACAATGACCTTGTGTGTCAAGTGATGGCTTTCCAACCTATCAATAGAGTGTTAATATCAAAGTAGGACATAACAGCTAAGAATCCATGGTTATTCTTAGTGTTTGGAAGTTTTATGACATGAGTTTACATTGTGAAACAATGTTTAAGTCAGAGAACGCACTCGAAGTTATACCCAAACCCCCTCGCTTACGGTAGGGATTTGGAACACGAACCACACTTCTTTTCTGTTTGTTAAAGATGATAACAAGATAACATGGCTACATTTCAGGAGGCCGAAATATACTTCTTCGGATTATCACATTGTCAATCACAAAACAAATACCTGAGTACCTCAAGACAATGATAAACCTCAAATCAAATCATTTATGTAAACTGTTAAATGGACATTATGCTCCTTTTCATGAAAAAACAAACACCCACCGGGTGTATAGGTTACACTACAGGGTGACCCTCAAGTGACGGATGCATGGGGGTGGGCCGGGCCGTACGCAGGATTTTTTGACGGGGGGTGAGGATCTTCGAAAAAAGTGGACCTTTGGGACGTTTTTAAACACTCATCACAAAAAGTGGACTTTCGTATATTTCTCTAAATTTGGACCTTTTTATCAAAAAAATCGGCAAAAAGTGGACCTTTCCCCCTCTTTGTGAGAATTGGGGGGTGTGCGACCGCACCCCCGCACCCTACCCTGAGGGTACGGGCCTGGGGGGGGGGAGAAAAGTAAAACCCACATGCCTAGTAGGACGCAGGAATATCACAGGCACGTGTGGGTCCCAATGGATAGATATTGTCTCTTTAGGAAACCAAAATTACGTGCATTAAAGTTCGCAGGTTAGTAAAACTCTCAATTTCCTAAACAGTTGCCACAATAGGGGGAAACTATTTGTCACACACACAAAAAATGATTTTTTTCAATTGCCAGTGTTTGGCTCTACATGATAGGAAAAAATGACTCGTGGTATACGGAGAGCATTTTAGAGCTATTGAGAGTGTTTAGGCAAAAAAGTTGCAAACTATCAATTTACAATATATAGTGAAATCCTAACGGAACTGTTTTTTGTACTTATTTTAATATGATGGAACAAGAAATTCAAAGCGCCCTGTGGTGCCAAATTTAAGGGGATTATCACCTTCAGTGTGTTGTTATTTAAATGGCTCAGGTAGACGAGGGTTCAATTTTCATGGTTATAATATAATAATCACTTATAATGACCGCTACAAAAAGCGCACAAGCCTCTCATCAGCTCTTCCCATAATCACACACCAAAATGCCAGTTCCCTTAATCTATAAATTAATTGAAAGCAACTAAACCTGAATATACCCCAATGATTTTAACCATGTCCATTATTAAAAAGAAAAGAAAGAGGTTCAGCATTGCCCCATTTACTAACTCATATGCGGATACACCGGAACCACCGACCGTCGTAGTCCCCGCGGATCAGTGTAAGTTGGTACCACAGTCAGTGATCACCTTAGGGTCATTCTATCACGCCAAACCTCGCACACCCTAATGCGATTAGCGTCCATTCAATGCACATTTTTAATGCACACATAATGGTCTACAAAGCGAAATATTTCTTTTTGATGAATTCCTATACAATACAAACCGCTATCATAATTAAGCATCATAATGCAATTTAAATTGTTTCCGTTGACCTCGTTGAAACATTGTACAAATTTGAGCTAAATCCAAGAGGTATGGCGGAATAGTTTGTTCATTGGTATGGAGTACCCATATAGATTCATTCGTCTGCACTAGCAATAACCATCACGCATCTTTCTTGAGCGGTCGGACTTCCCTTCTTTACATAATCTTCATTGCAAAACGCAAACACATTTTTACTGATTGGTCCACCCCCGGTTGTCTTCTCGTCATTGTTTGCTTATACTCACTTCATAATATTGCATTTTTTTATCACATATTGCACAAAGCTATGAAGTTTCCCCTTTATATGGTTGCCAGGAGATGTGTATGCAGGCGTTTAATGAAACTAGAGTGCTCTTTCCGTGACTCTCACCATTTGGCAGCCTGCAACTCATATATACAATTAGAGGAGGAATGCATTGGGTATGGTCTGTGTTTAAGTGTCACTGACCCAGACTCAAATGTTCAATGTGACGGGACTAACTTACCACGGTCCCCCGTGGAGCAATTTTACAGCTTATTCTAAGTGGATCCAAACTGCATATTATCTTGTACGGGACAAAACTTTGAAAATTCTGATTTTTGCACTGGAGACCATTTAGATATTTAATTATCCGTATTTACTGTTGTGTTTAACAAGGAAATTATACACGGATGAGTGCGCGTTATTCTATTAAAAAGAAAAGCAGATTGTATGATACCAAACGGTTAGTAACAAACCCACTAGTTCGTCGCCGGTTTTGCTTCATTTCATTAAAGAGTAAATACCATATTTAATTACTCTTATCTATTATTAAATATGTTATTAAAAGAGACATTATTGCAGCTAAGGATATTTACTCAATATACACTTAATGACGTCAGCGGCTTTTGTTACGTTCCGTTGAGAGCCTGCAATTAATTAGTAACTTTATTAAGAATGCAGTGAAGCAACAGTGTTTTCTCGGATGTACTTTTATTACCGTGATTTCATTTTCTTGCCCTTAGAGCTAATATCGTAATATCAATTTTTCAGTTAAGTATTTTGTTTTGTGAAATTTTGCTGGTAGCGAAACGAGTGAGGAACGTATTACCCGGTAAATCAAAATACGCAACTGCAAATCATCGTCAATAATTTACCATATGTTTATATATGATCTTAAAATTAGATGCAAAAACAAACTCCCACCAATGTGTAATCGTTCTTAATGTATTTAAAAAACACCCAAAATAATTGAAATAAAGGTTTTAGTACATACTAAGTTATTGTTGGTATAGAAAATATTACAATTATACAGTCTTCATATTATTCAAGGTAAATTCTTAACTGGAATGACTTTGGACGCTTTTAAGCGGAGTTCTACATGTATTTCCTTAATCGGGTTAAGTCAATGTAATTTGTAAAATATTAACATCTAGTCTTAACGCATCAGAGTTATCTCAAACGTGCAGCATTTAAGAGAGCTTAAATTGACTTAATCTGATGTAACTCATATTTATTAAATGTTGTTAGTTAAAATGATTGTTGTATGTCCAAGTGTCTTGACTAATTCTTACTAGATATGACCTTGTTATGATTATTCATTCTGTGATTGTTGAAGAAACTGAAGAAAATAAGCACTCAATCATACCACTGTTTTATAAATTATTCCACATTGAACATTTTAAGGTTGTGTTTAATTACCTCTACCATTCAAATGAGCTTAAAGTAACTGTTAAGTAGAGGACTTGATCAGCTTACAACTGAAGGTTAGTTAAATAATTGACGTGAACATATTGAGGTTTTGGTTAATAACTTGCGCCATTAATATAAAATGAGCTTATAAACAGATAATCAACTTTTTACAGCATTTCGACTAGGTAATTCCCAAGTACGTTTAAGTGTTGCTTTAGAAACTAGAGAGAAATAGATATACCCGCTACTTTAAGCGCGCCAGTGCGTTAGCATTTAAATATGTATATTTAAAAGATGCGTGTAATATTTTGTATTTCAATTACACCTTGATACCAAAACACTTAATTTAAAATTTTGAATTAAATTGGATTTTAGTTTTGATTTAATAGTTATTTTCTGTAGTACATTAACCCCATATAACGCGGCAGCTTGCAGACATTTGTAACACATATCTAGTATTAAAGGTTTGAGTGATTAAATCTGTGGACAACCTGAGAGGGACCCTGAAACGTGATTCTTAAGTGCTGCAATGATGACTTAGGAGGGTGTTTAGATATATATTACACAGGAGTCAAATTTTAACATTGATCCAATCATGTTGAAAGGTATACCACGTTATTTGTCTAACCATAAGGATTCCAAAAAGGTAGATCTATAGCCCAAAGTATTGGATTTACAGCCTTAAAACAGCAAATATCAATAAATAGTATATACTATGCCTTTCTGAATACTAATAGTTAGACAAATAACATGGTATAACTTTCAACATGATTGAATCAATTTAAAAAACTGACCACTGTACAATGTTTACATATGTGATAAATTATGTTGAAACGATTCTCAAAATGGATGATATTACAATGAATTAATTAGCTAATTAGAAGACAAAAGTGAAATCGGTAACTGATGGGTGCATCCATGTTACCAATAATCTCACGGCCATATACACTAATCCAGTTTTACATATTCCAACACCTCACTGGCAGCCAAAGCTGGGGTGCATCCTGCTTGAATTCACCCAAATGTGCAGATTAAGTGTAGCCTTTGAATTATACTTAATCAAGCCTGGTACAGGCGTACAAAAGAGTTGGGTAGTAACCCGGGAGCTAGAACACATTTGTAACACATCTCAAGTACAAACGGTTTGAGTGATTAAATATGTTGCCAGCCTGACAGGAACCCCTAAACACGATTCTTAAGTGTTGCAAATGGTGCCTTAAGGAGAGGGGGCCCCAGACAAAGTTTGTACAGGGGTCAAATCTTTAAATTGCTCCAATCATGTTGAAAAACACATCACGTTATGTGTCTAACCATAAGGATTCAGAAAAGGTATAGTTTGTAATATGTACAGCCTAAAGTTTCAGAGTTATAGGCTAAAAACAGCAAAAATCAATAATAAGGGTCAATTTCAGTTGTACAGGGTCAAATTTTAAAGTTGTTCCGATTTGGATAAAAAAATGGTGCAACTTATTGGTGGAGTTCATAGGATTAAAATACGGAATAGTTTTAACTGTCTTAAATGCTTAGTTTCCGATGAAGGGGGCACAGAAGGTCAACGTCCATTGCATTCAATGGTGCTTGATCTTGTTTCCCCTACTTTCTTAAGCAAGCACTTGAGACACTCAAAACTATTCCTTATTTTAATCCTATGAGCTCCACCAATAATTTGCACCATTTTTTATCCAAATCAAAGCAACTTTAAAATTTGACCCCTGTACAACTGAAATTGACACTTTTTATTGATTTTGCTGTTTTTCGCCTATAACTTTGAAACTTTAGGCTGTACATATTACAAACTATACCTTTTCTGAATCCTTATGGTAAGACACATAACATGATATACTTTTCAACACGATTGGATCAATTTTAAAAATTTGACCCCTGTACAATCTTTGTTTTGGCCCCCTCAAGGCACCACTTGCGGCACTTAAGAATTGCGTTTTAGGGGTTCCTGTCAGGCTGTCTACATATTTAATCACACAAACCTTTTGTACTTGAGATGTTTTACAAATGTGTGCTAGCTCCAGGGCTATATAGACCGAAGTACAGTCGTTTGAATTAAGTAGTGGGTTTTGTGCTCTGTCCACGGATTCACATTAAAATGAACGGCGTTCAACGAAGGAAATCAGTGTCAGTAGAAAATCTGGCTATTTATTGACTGCAGAATTAAATGGGACGCTATTTAATCCCACAAAATTCATTCACGAATTACCATCGATGCCCTCTTAACGTTTCTACATCCGCATCACTTATAACATAACAATTATTTGAAAAGTTTCTGGAGGAGTTAAAAAAGGAATATAAAGGAGGATATAAAATAAGAAGTAGTTTTGACTGTCTAATATGCTTAGTTACCGATGTAGGGGGCACAGAAGTTCAACGACCATTGCATATTCAATGGGGCTAGACCTTGTTTCCCCTACTTTGGTAACTAGGCATTTAGACAGTCAAAACTATTCCTTATTTTAATCCTATAAACTCCACCAATAATTTGCACCATTTTATATCCAAATCGGAGCAACTTTAAAATGTTACCCCTGTACAACTGATATTGACCCTTTTTATTGATTTTGCTGTTTTTAGCCTATAGCTCTTAAACTTTACGTTGTAGATAGTACAAGCTATAGCTTTTATGAACCCTTATGGTTAGACAAATAACATGGTATACTTTTCAACACAATTGGATCAACTTCAAAAATTGACCACTGCACAAACATTGTCTTGGCCCCTCTCCTTAAAGGCTGACTCAGAGATTTTCCGAGGATGGCGCCCTCAATTTTCTGACAAATCGTGTTTTTTGCATGAACATAATGCTTGCCCCCCTACTAATCACTGTCTGAAATAGTTAAGCTCAAATCGAAGTCCTTCATACGGAAAATCACAGTTTTGTTTTAAAATTCCGGATCCGGAATTTTTGTTATCCACAATATTCTATAGGACTGTATACTATACACACATGTTTACTGCATCAAAGCGAAAAATCCGATTCATCTCAAACTTTGAAATTGGGCATTTTGTGTGGTTATCTTTAGTTCTAGCCAACTACTTCTAATTGTTGCACACAACAATTTTATTTCGAAATCTCTGAGTCGCCTTACGGCACCCTTTGCGCGCTTAGAATCACGTTTTTCAGGGGGTCCCTGTCAGGCTGTGTACATTTTTAATCACTCAAGCCTTTTGGTTCTCTAGATGTGTTACCAATTCTGCTAGCTCCTGGCTTAATCATCACCCTGTCGAAGGAAGAATTTCCAAAAATTTGCAACCAAACTTCCATCTTTTCCATTGCCCCATTTCAAACAGAAAGGAAACGGATCGCAATCGGCAAGCAAGTCTACTTAATGCGTACATGTATTTTGCATTAAATTTGTAATTAATGCAATGTTTTAATGGACACGTGCTATCACAACACACGGGTGATGTAAAGGACAAACATAATGACAGATGGCGCCATTTTTAAATTCGAGAGCATTTGGCTCAACCACATTACAAAATTTCTCGCGTTGGATTTATTTTGAATCCCTCGAATCACAAACATTGATATTTGCTAGCATTTTAAGTTTCTAGCAAGACAAGAAATAGGAAAATTGTTTTGTGAAATATAGTGGCCATTTTTGTACACTTAACCACAGCAACTGATTTAATGGATGGAATCTATTTTATCACAAGCATGAGTATTGCCACCAATTTTTTTTTCTAGCATTCCAGGTTATACACCACTAGCCTCACTTATACACAGAAGCCTTAGGAAAAAATGGCAACTTGAAGCATGTTTCCTTCACATTTAAAACTCTCAGAGTGGAAATGCAACAATATCATATAACTTTACAAGCTAAAAATACACACCAATAAGACAAATCTCACATAAGGGTAACCAGAAGTATACAGTTACTGGTTTGTGTAATCCGACCCATTGGTAGAGAATCGGTGGGCCAAATACCGGGTGTCTAAAAGAAAAGAAACCCTCAAGCGCTTTTTCTAACTACTACTTTTTCATTTTAATCCCCGGATTGTTACTGTCTGAAGCTGTCTTTAAACAATACACTTTCTCCAAGCACCTTCTGTTCGTTGGGTTTCTTCTTTGGTGTTTTTGCGACAAAGACAGTTCTGATATTGAAAAGGTTCGGTTAAATTTTAGAAATTCCAAGATTTCATTCTTCTTATTACTGGCGCTTCTTCTGCCACCGCCCCCCCCCCCCCCCCATTTGGCTGCCTCTAGACCATGAAGAAGATGTAAGGCTTTCATCTATTTTCCATTTCATAATGACTCTAATTCTTCGTGGTCCATCGGAATGCTTGGCACAGGCAGCGGTTTATTCTATTGGGCGAGTTTCTGGCAAGTTTTGCTGGTGTTTCCTGTACATACACTTCACTCTTTAATGTTTCCCCTAGGACGAAGTCTAGCGGAATCAAACCTGGGGATCTTCGGAAAAGAATAACCGCTGCTTTTGCAAGCATCCAACGACAAAATATTAGAAGTGGAATTATTTGAAATGAAAGAGAACGCAGCCTGCATCCGTGTTAGAGGCTGCCAGTTTTCCCGGGACAAGTGGGCAGTGCGTGGTGGGGGGGGGCAGAGCAGCGCAGTAAAGACAATGAGGAAAGATAATGGAATTTCTAATATGAAACTAAACTTTTCAATATCATAACTGATTCTTTTCGGCAAAAAACAAAAGAAACCAAAACAAAATAATGCGCTTGGAGAATGTGTATTGCGCCCCCTAAGACTACTGAAACAGTAAAAATCCGTGGATCAAATGAAAAAGTGGTAAAAATTTTCAATCGGCCATAACTCGGTCAATATGTCCTCTTTTGAATATTGCTTCTTCAGTGCCGAAACCTAATGAAATCCCTTTTTCAGATATGTATATTTTTTTATGGCTTACTCTTTTCTTTTCGTGAAATAGAGTGCGCTTTTGATGGTTGCCGTTTTTTTGAACACCGGTATATTGGCAGGGTGGGATTGAACCACGACCTCCGTTATGGGTTCAATGCGTTAATTGCTAATAAGCCACCGTACATTATCATTACAATGTTTCACTCGGTGAATGTGTTTTTCACTAGAAACACTGTTTATTATTATTCATTTAGCGCGTGGCCGAGCAAGGTCTAAGGCGCTGGACCGTCGGCAGAGTATAATAGCGACCGAGCGGCCCTGGTTCGAGCCCCGCGAGAGTCGGGTTTCTTGTCATACTCAAATAGTTCCTATTAAGGTCGGAAATTGCATAAATGCGCAGCAGTGTGATTATGAATTTCTCCTCGCTCCAACCCATTGCTTAAAATGTGCAGGTGTAGGCAATGGTTGTCCCGCGCCTCATGGTTCGGAGGAGTCCATGTAAGCTGTGGTCCCGTGTATCAGGGGAGTAATTCCTGAACACGTAAAAAGTTGTCACACTTATCGAAAAGAGAGGGGACCATCCCGGTCTGTTACCTGCAAACATTACTCTAGGTTACCAGGGTCCCTTCCAACTCGCACTAGGCCAGCGTTGAAGGTTAGGCCGAATCCAGCATGAAACATGTTGAGGCTTTTGTCCAGCAGTTGAAGAAAAAGGCGATGATTTTGATGAGATTATTCCTTAATGTAATTTCCGCACGAACTAATCATATAGACTAAGATTTTGAATGGTGTTTATGGGGCCTTTCTTCGTGTAGGCTTAATTGATTTATTTAACCCAATCTCACACCAGGATATACCTAAGTTTATCACACGAAAACCTGTTTTGATCTACTGACAAAACTATGTTTTTTGCAAACTAATAATTTTTTTCACCTGATAAATCGTGTTTTTGTGGACACCATAAACTTTTTTGAACGGAAAAAAATAGTTTTTTCTGATAAACCGTGTTTTTCGAAAAATTACGTTTATCAAAAAGCAGAGTTTACAAATCGAGAACATGTTTTTTTTCGGCTGATTAAACCGTGTCACCGATACATTTGGGTCCCTAGGAAAACCTCAAATTGTTTTTTTCATAAACAAGTGATTTTCACGTGATGAAACTTGTTTCATTATCCTCAGTTAACGCTTTCTATTTATTTAAAATACTTATGTCACAATTGCTGGAATTTTTATTGTGTATTTTGTTTTACAGTTTACAGACTTTTCAAGTGACTCCTGAAAATAGTGTGCAAGTAGAATTGCTGCGTGAGATTCAAAGCTTTTACGATTGGGTAAGTTGTAATTATTGATATTAACGTTTATAGCATTAACAAATCACACAGTCATAGCCATAGTGACTCGTGTTTCAGTGCTCTACACTGAAATCCGCTGTGAGTTTGACAAAATCGTCGCCCCCCCGCGCAGTATAATGCCGTTAATGATACTAAGTATTATCTTTAATGCCGTTCGTAAAATAATTTGTTCAAAAAGATCATGAAATATATAATCAACCAAAAACTGCTCAAAGAAGTATTAAGAGATTAATAAAGATATGACGCGAAATTATTCGAAATTTATTATACCATGATGATTTTCATGCATGAAGTAAATAACAAAAGGGTAAATGCTAAGTGCTTAAATTAAAATGTCAATTCTAATTTAGTTTCCATCATGCGTAATACACTGTTGTAAATTTGTAAATTTACAAGCAACCTGTCAGTAGACTTGCAAATTGTGAGGGTTCTTTGATGTCATTTGCAGAGGCATCTGAAAGCCATACAACAAACACCCTTCAGGTTCAAGCGAGTTTCATACGGTTTAAATATTACAAATGTTATATAGACTGTTTCAATCTGTTAAATTACGGTAGTTACTTATAGGCCAGTTTTTTTTTTTTTCGATCAGTTATAATGCCAGAGTCCGATAATTTTGAAAGCTTTTCGAAATACAAATTTATGCCTAGCGTCTGGCGCTTTCATTTAACACCTCGCCTTTTTAAAAAAGCGTGCCAACAATGGCTGTGGATAGAAGCCCGAAAGACGCCAAACCCCCTAACCAAAAGTTGACACTTTGGAGTGTGTTCAAGGGAAAGTCTCTGCGACAGAAAAACAAAGAGAAGCCTATTCTAGGGAAATTGCAGGTAGTTGGGCTCAAGTCTAGTGATGGACAAATAATCAACGACAAAGGAAGAGATCATCCATAGGGTAGAAGAATTGCTACCAGGGATCTGACTCACAAGGAAACAAATTCCATACACTGAAATAAATAAATAGGAAGATAGCGATTAACAAGACCATATCAAGCGATGAAATCAGGAAAGCCACTGAAAGAATGAAGAGAGGAAAGGGACCACAGGTGCCGATGAGTCATGTTTAAGTTCCTCAAAGAAAGGAGGGACCCAATATGCTAAAGAACTAGCACATCTTTCACCCAGCATATCAGATTGCAGGAGATTCCGTAGTTGGAATAATATGCCGGTATCATTTTACTGCCACAAGAAAGGAGATTATAACAGACTAAAAAAATACAGACATCAGCCTCCTGGCACACGGAGAATCAGCTTGTCTCCTAACCAATCAGCCTCATCAACAATCCTAGATTTCAACCAACTGCGGCTGGCTTCAGAAGCGGTTCTCAACAACTGACCCTACATGTTATGAACCAGAAATCCGTGTTTAGCCTTTATCGAATTATGAGAAGGACATTCGATAGCATCGAAATCCCAGCTGTTCTTAGTCAACCAGCGAATACATTCAGCGCACATTACAGATCATAAGAAAATATACAGCCAGGGAACATCATCAATCATAAGACTCCACATGGAAGAAGTGACAAAACTAAATATATAGAGAGGCGGAATGAGGCCAGGGTGGTGATACAATTCACCAAAATCTTCAATAACAGCATGGAAGGTATTTTCAGAGACTTAACTGGACGAAAAGGCGAATCAACCAATGGAGAACTCCTAAATCATCTGCCGTTGCAGATGTATCGTCCTATTAAATGACAATGCGCAAGAACGGGAACAAATGCTCAATGAAAAACAGTGAATGAATGAAAGCAACAAAGTAGGGCTAAAGATCAACATGAAGAAAACGCAAGCTTTGTTCAACAGTTATGCTCTACAACCACAGAAATTAGAGTCAACCAATGATAAAATCACAACAACTGACAAAGAATATTCCTAGGCAATGGAGAAAATGGAATAAAGCATCTGGAAGAGAAGTAACGAAGATTCAGCTGGAGGTGATGCATTGAAAGTGAATAACATCACGAAGAGTACTTATACTTATGTTATTAAAAACAGTTCGAACTGAAAGGTGTATTTGTCCGTTTGTCCAGTATACTTCAGCTTTCAAAATCATAAAAATATCCATGTGACAGCAAGAAGATATAAAAATAGTATAATTACAAACATTCCCGATTAAAAGTGCACTAGATTTTCGAGGATCCGGCCCTCAACGGGATAAGAAAATTTTGTTTAAAATTAATGCTATACAAGAGTTGCAATACAGAGACCAATTAAAGGGACCAAACACCTGTTAAAGATTAAGTTCGAGTCGATATTATAGGGTTTTTAACTTTTGCACGGCGGCCAAAATTATTGTAACAGATAGATAAGCATATCGAGCTGCGACACCTTGTAAGGTGGTAGGAATCCAAAGGAGATTAGTGTAACAATATGCATTAACACAAGCTGACAAAAAAAAAGTATACTTTATTTATTTTTTTTATTTTTGAATATTGTTTGTTAGGACAAGATCATTTATTTGTGAAGGTGTAGATTTATTGTAGACTAAAAGACAGCGGCGAGTGTGATCATATTTGAAAGCTGATTTTTAGAAAAGGAATCCCAAGATGCATTTGTTGATGTCAAAATGAAGACAAAACAAATCAAGAAAAACAATTGGCGCCCAGTTTCAAGCCACAAAATGTGTGAAAAATAAAGGTGATTAATACTGTGCAAAATCACATGCGACACAAAACTTATCTCAGGCACGTTTCGATCAGTATGTGCCCAAAGTAGACCATTTTTAAAGTTTCGAAACTAAACATTTGTTGCAGAGGTCTTGCTCTTTCAAGTTACACCTCGCTTGCCTGAAAAAAGCGGCAAAAATGGCTGAGATTGAGCGCCCGAAAGACGCAACCCCAAACAAAAGTTTGCAGTTTTTTTGCTTTTCAATGGCTCACTGTGTGCGTACAACGCCTAATAATACGTGTGTATTGATTTTACGCAGAGAGTTTCCGATCCTGAATGCATGAGCGAGAAAGCCTACTTGCCATATTGTGGTCCACGTGTTCGTGTCCAGTACACTGCCAATGCCCATTGAAAAATCCCAAAAACCTGCAACTTTTGGTGGGGGGGGTTGGCGCCTTCGCGGCGTCTATCCTCAGACATTTTGGCACACTTTTTTACAAGCCGAGTATTAAATGAAAGAGCAACAAGACTAGACAATAAAATGTTTATTTCGACAACTTTCAAATCTGCTAGGACTTGGCACAATACTGATCGAAAAACTGCCGAGATACTTTTTGTGTCGGTGTATATATTTAAATTTGCGCGCATGGGATGACCTGTCATTAAAACGGGCCACCTGGTCCGGCAGACGGACTTCTGTTACACGGTGTCTTGGAATGCTATGGTGGGGTTATACCAGTAGGTCCAACGGTTGACTGTTGTGAGGCCACTCCATTGTATAGAATTCTATTACCTCTGATGCCCATTATTGAAAAATGCTGTTTACTGAACTTGGCCCATTTTACGGCCCATTATTCTGCCAATACACGTCTAGCCCTCTTCTATTCATAGATTAGCCATTGCTATTTCTTTTGTTCAAAGGTAGTTGCCCCGACCTTTATTTTTGATAATGTGGTCAGGAGCTGACAACATTATCAAAACCTTTTGTTTTTTTGATAAAGTGGTCCAGTAACTGACACATTATCAAGAAATAGAGGTCTGGCATCGACTTTGAACGAAAGAAAACACAGTCCAGTCTAGAACACTATATGAGTCACGGTGTAGAAATACCGTCTGCCCTTGCTTAGGGTAGGGATTATTTAATTATAATCCATTAGTACACCTTCCCTGATCATAACATCTGTTTTAAGTCCAAAAACGATAGAAATGAGACCAACTTAAGTCTATCAGGCTGAATGCCACAGCGATACTGTTCATATGTGTGTAACAAACAGGACTGTATTAAAAAAAATTCTGTAGTGTCGTAAAAAATGGAATTTTTTACGGGTCAAAGGTCAATTCCAGCATGATCCTGTAAATATTCTTGAATAAAATTTCGAATATTAATGTTAGGGACATCAACAATGGCGTGAAATCTGCATAATTATGCTAAATATAGAAATTTGCAATTATAATACCAAATCACGGAAAACCACAAAAATTGTTTAACTGATGCCACATTATACTTTAGGTAATGATGTGCATGTTTCGCAAGCAGGACTTATTCAAAAATAAAATCTGTAGTGGTCAACGATGACCTGTTTTATTGGTCAAAGGGAATTCCACCAATAATGATCGCGGATTTTGCAACTATATGCTAAATGCTATCAATTCATTTACAAAAGGGAGATGTTTATTAACAAGACACGTTCAAGCCTCTTACGACCTTACCTTTGCTTTTCACGTCTCCACAAAACGATCATTGGTGTCTTGACTTGCATATTAAGTATTCCTCATCAAAATCGTCTTCCAAATCAAGACCGATAACCACAAGATTTGTCACAACAAACCACTGACTATTAGAACTGCTTTATGCTGCGGGTGATTACAAAATACTTAGCTCTATTAAAAACAAGTCGTTGAGGCTTAACATTATAAAGCTCTTCCAGCTTTAATGTGCTTTGCCTTATTTCAATTGGAGTTTTGAACCTTGAAATCCGATTAACCATTCTCAAAGCTCGACTCATTATGTGTACACCCCTATTGTGAATGATCCGTTCAATAAAGTCTAGGACTTTTTACACTGACCATATAAGCCAACGTGGGCATCAGTGTTTTTTATTTGTAAAAAACCATGAATTAATATAGCTAAGTATCATGAAAATGTATGGAAAACGCATTTTTTAACATATTCCTTAAGGTTTGGCTTTTCTTTTCGCTCTGACGTGGTATGTCAATTAAGATAAGAGTAGTGCCATTTCAAATAATTTTGTCGTGTTCAGTCGTTGTTCGCCTTTAGTCGCTTGCAGTCTCGCCCCCCTCGGGGGCTCGACTTGCAAGCGACTAACGGCTTACCACGCCCAACAGACACATTATTTCTTGATAATGTCCTGCTTCTGATCCTTTAACTAATACTACTGGGTCCCGCGATTCATTTTCCTCATTATATCCGCTGTTTTCGTAATAGAATGAAGATAAAGGGTTTGCAGTATTATCTCTGGGCTCATAATGTGCCTCTGCCCGGAAAAAAAATAAAATATGGACTCGCTGTGCCTCTTCCATAATTTATTTTTTCCCGACCTCGGACAATTTTCGCCCATAAAGGATACGCCATCACCCTTTATTTCTTAAATATCAGTGGGGTCCTAACCAAGAGGTTCTATATAGATAACGAGGCAACACGTTACTGTAAATCTTTAGACATTCACCGTCTCGCATGTTTTGCCGAACACAAATAAAACATAGTTACCAACAATAGAAAGCAATGGCTGCCTCCGCTTCTTCAACAATACGGTGGGTGCCGCTTTGCATATGATACACTAATCGGTAGTGATACAAATTAATTTAATGTGTTAGAGAGTGCCAGGTGGATAATAGTGTACCTGGCTATTGTGCTCAGCTACTATTTTTCTATAATGAAATGCCGCGCTTAGGTGGAAAAGATGTATTCATTGAGGGGCAGGTTTATTTAAAATCAAGACGGACTGACGTTACTTTCATTGGTTGTGGGGGCATGGGTAGGACAAAATTTAACACCCATAGCACCCAACATCCAACAACTGATATTTTGGGCGGATTGTTTGTATCGAATTGAACTTATGTGTGTATACAAGCACCAAAATACTAAATTATTCCGTGCAATAGTCAAAAGGTCAGGCCAGCACGGACGACGGGTTTTGAAAAAATTCTTGAATGGGTTTCACCCCTGGTCCTGAACGTCACCCAGGCATAGATTTAATAAATATGTGTACTGGGAGCTTTTGCGGGTTTTTTTTTTAATAACGCGGGGACTCGGTTTTAGCGCAGATGAGATGCATGAAAAAAAACAAAAAACAAAACACCCAAATAAACAAAACCCCCGGGCCGAAAACTCCTCCGCCGTTTTCAGCAAGTTCGAGCATTTGTATCAAAGTGATGATATAATAAAAGGCGTGTTCTGGACAATTTTGTGGTAATCAGTCACTAAATAAAATAAATATAAACATAAATCTGTGTAATTAAGAGGATATATGATCCATTGCTAATTCCCTTTTAAGGGATTTCGTTTTTTGCGCGCAATGTTTTAACGCTAAATTAAAAAAACCACTCAGAAATAACAGAACTGGAGACACAAGAATTGCAACATGACAGAGATTCTCCTTTATTTCGGCGCATTCCATCTGTTAGAAATGCAGGCAAAGATCTTCATAATTAAAGCAATATGAGCATTATTATTTTTGAAGAGCGCCACCAATTTTTCAAAAAAAAATGAGATCTTTTTTTTACACGGTTGCATTGGTACTGGATAGTAAACTATACCGTGAATGGTAAAGCTCGAAAAATGCTGTCTGTGTGTCACAAAAGAAGGAATTTGTAAATTAGAATAATGATTATCGGGGAGATCCGATAATTAATTCACGGCTGATGGAAACGGGCTCCAAGTGAAATCGCCGGGAAATAAGCGCCCATGTTAAGTGTTACGCTCATCCATTAGTTTGTTTTATTGGTTCAGGCAAGTCAGTTAGAGGTGATCTTCTCGAGGTGGCAAGATTTCATTGACGGACAAAGCGTAGCATGTCCAGCTCTGCGATTTTGACCCCCTGTACAAATAGAATGACCATTTTTTTACCATTTTAGCCATTTTACTTTATAATCAAAAAACCTTGGTCATAGATGTACAAAAACTATTACTTGTGAATCCTTTGACGAGAGGACGATATGCATACATTTCAACATGATTGAGCATTTTAAAAGTTTGACCCCTGTGTAAACTGAAAATGGCCCCTAATGAAAAGTGACACCACAATTGAGAGTACTACGACCTAGCGTGTTCTAGAGGGTCCATACTAACACCAAATGTAGTCAAACCTTTTCTGTAGTGGGCGTATACGTGATGTTTGCCCTGGGTCCCAGCTCCTCCACTAATGTATGGTCCTACAATTGTTATGGGCAATGTTTTTTGAAAAACGTCCATTGGGAAGTGGTTTTAGAGGGGGTCTACGGTGGAGTTACAGAAGACCTTGTGCATTTAAGTGTTCACTCGAAAGAGTCAAAAAATTTGAAATTTGCGGACTAGCAAAAACACTGTATAATTGTCATTAGTTTTTGCAAATGAAAAAAACACAGAGAAAGGAAGGAGAACAGGAAAACAACAGTTTGCTCAAAGATATGAATTCTCCATTCAGTAAAAGTGTCCGTAGGAGAGAATGACTAAAATATCGATTCTGTTTACCTTGTTTGAAGTCTGAGCGCTGCTGCAGCAATTAAAACACACAGTTGTTTTTTACATTTAAGTTAGTGCCGTAATATAAAGACGATGTTACTCGAGGTTAAATCTACTGTGCAGTAGCAAAATTTTTTTTTTTTGGCTTTTTAAAATATTTATTTTTAAACGCGTTTAGCTTAAGCGCAATTGTAAATTACGGCGATTTTAGCTAAAATCGTTTAGTTAAAAACTTTCTGGAATATGGGTCACTGTATTTAATTATTATTTGAATTTTTTAATTAATTAATATCTATGGTATTAGAGGCCTTGCCAACGATTTGATATGGTATTTGACCACCTCCAACAAAACAGTGTGGATATGGCCTACACGAGGGATTAGGTCTAACAGGACAGTTGTTGATATTGGCCTAACGAAGATGAGCCATCATGTTTCAGACGCAATAAAATTTTATGATTACTCAACTTTCTAGGGGGGAGCCTTTGTATAACTGTTTAAGGGTTGCAATGGGTTTGTATGAAATGCACTTTGATCGCTAAGAATGAACATGATAAGAAAACACATTCCCACATGAGATAGGAGTGGGATTCTGTAATCTTTTTGGAATGAAAGGTCTCAAGCAAAAATTAATTGTGAAAGCCTTTTTTACCCTATTTTTTAATCAGTCTGTTTTTAAAATGAGAGATTAAAATGGAATGGAATGAAAGGTCTCATGAAAAATTATTGTGAAACTTTTTTACCCTATTTTTTACTCATTCTGTTTTTTAAAATAGAGAATCAAATGTAATTCTTTTACACATTATGTAAAAATATGCAGGATATCCAAATGCAATCCTTATCATCATTTCTGATAATTTCAAAATGGCTGACAATTGTTCAATTTATGACAGATTCTAAATTGTCGATATTTCTCCAATTTTTATTGCTCCGGTTCGCTGGCGTTTAGAAATCAAGGTTGTTATGCAAATTTACTCAACTCTCCCCATTCGAAGTTTGTCAAAGATCATAGAAGGGCAGGCACTTGCGTACCTGCAAACACTTGCAAACTCGTGTGCGCACTAGTAAACAGTGAAAAACACTTGTCCACCCGCGTGCGTACCCGTAAACACGCGAATACGAATCCATAACCATTTGTAAACGTGCTTGCATACTTGTGAACACATCTGCACACTCTTTTAATACTTGCAATTTCAAACGCAAGTGCGTTCCTATAAATACTTGCAAACGCAACTGCGTACTCATAAACCCTTGCAAACCCAAGTGCGTAGTCATAAACACTTGCGAATGTACACACACAAACACACAACACATTAGCTTCCATCATGCGCCAATACAAAGCGAGGATAGGGATATATATGAACGATACACACATGGGATTCTACATAGAAAGTGAGAATATATTCACAAAAGTGTGTAATTTCAAATGCAAAATGAGGTTTAATACTGAATAAACCCATAACATACTCGTAAGAACTTTTGTACTAGTAAACACTTGCAAGTGCATACAGGGAAACACTTGTGCACCCGCATGCGTACCTGTAATTACGCGAGTACGAAGCCACAGCCATTTGAAAACGTGCGTGCATACTTGCAAAAACTTCTGCACACTCTTTTGTATATATGCATAATACACTTGCAATTGCAAACGCAAATACGTCCCCATAAATACTTGCAAACGCAACTGAGTACTCATAAACCCTTGCAAACGCAAGTGTGCACACATACACACTTGCGAAAGAACACACACACACAGACACACACACACACACACAAACATACACAATACACACACATCCACACCCCGCACACAAACCATATAGTTTGGAGCATTGAAATGGATGTTTTAATTTGCCCTTGGTTTTCTTTAAAATGGCGATGAAAGAGGGACTGAAAAGTAAGTTATCGACACCCCTTAAAATAACAATTTTCTCCTTTCTGAAGCGCGGGAAGTAGTAATTTCACCTTCCTCGCAGTTGTCTAAAAACGATGTCTACAAACAGCAGTATTGACTCAATCGCTAACAGAATGCATGAATGTTCTATGAGTGACATATTAACCTTTAATGTGAGTTTGCGTTGAGAAGAACAAAACGGACGTAGTTTTGATTTTGATGAAAATACAATAAAACTCTAAGTAATGGAACACGAAATAAGCACTATAAACTACAGTATAAGAAACAGCTAGCTACGCAACCCAATAAGACAATTCATGTGAGGCAATAAAACAATTTAAGGACATGATCAACTCTTTGGAATAGGTAAAATTTTGGAACTCTCTTAAAAATAACAAAAAGTAACAAATGAACTTGGCAACTGCATGGCGATGAACCTGAGCTTCCGAGACAATCGCGGTCTGTTTCTTTGGAGCCCAGGGTTTGGAGCCCTGTAAACCTTCAACAATCTCTCATATCTATTTTACTTCACGGCTATCTCTAGTCTGCTGAATTCCACTCATAAACATAAGACATTACATGCATGTATGTAAATATAGTTTAGACCGTGGATGTTAGATGTTATATATCGGACCTTTTTAACAGTGATCAATGTTTGAAAAAAAAACCGGGGCCCACTTGTATTTAGGTGGATATGATGTGTGAACATGGACTTACAAAATGCACCCTAAACAAGTATTTCCACCGACTAAAAACATACCCGATACAAGTATTTTTGTCTGTTTTGCTACCCTAAACAAGAAAGCAATGCATTGTGTCGTTAATGTAGTGCCTATTCTTTATAATACTTTACTTCCGATGTACGGTATTTTTGAGGATCTTGATTTCTACTAAATGTGAGTATTACAGACCCTAAACACGTACATCACAATTTCAGAGTTAAGAAAAAAACAAACTTTTTTTTCCATATTTTACTATTTTGGACACCCTAATCAATGTACTCGCGTACATCGACGATTGCAAAAAGGACCCTTTTAACGCGTTTTCATGTTCACGCATCATCATATTCACCTTATACTAGTGGACCCCGGAAAAAAATATTATATATTGATCTTTGGTCATGGTGTCACTTTAGAAAATGTCATCATAAGAATATTACTTTCCATGTGTGTGTGTTTGTAAAAATGTACGTAGATAATATGTGTATGTTTATTATGATTTCTGATTCTTCTCTTCTTCTATGTATAGGTGTTATTTTGGAACGAGCCAAGTAAAGCCAATGTACCTGTTACCATTATGGTGTCACCCAAGGATCAAAGCACACTCTTAAATATCTTACGCAGTTATAACAATTGACTATGAACTCCATATTGATAATGTCAGGCACCTAATTGACAAAGTCAGAAAAGAGACGCAGAGACGATTCTATTCGTAGAAAACGAGGCGAATATAACGTTGAACATTACCAACGAAAAATGAGGTGAGTTAACCGCTATTGGATAATGGGGCGAGTGGCAACAAAGACAGGGAGTAGTACACTTCGGGTTTCAACAAGTTTGAGAATATCGAATGTGTCTTTAGGCGACTCCGTGGGCAATTAAAGTTGAAGTTAAATGACACTATCAGTAATTTGTCCAAAAAAAGAGTCTCCAAATAATAGAAATTTGCCAGGAATAGCTTAAAAATGAGGATAAGTCTGGAGAATACTCACATAAGTTGATTTTTCAACAGAAGAATTAACAGAAATGAAAAACGGCAGTGATTCAAAGATACCGAATCTCTATTCAATACGGTGATTTGTACAAGAGTCCAAATTAAGAAATTGCAGGAATAGCTTAAAAATGAAGGATAAGCTTGTAGACTACTCATAAGTGATTTTTTTCCAAAAGAAGAATTCACAGCAAAGGAAGGAGAAACGGCAGTGTTTCAAAGATACGAATTTTCATTCAATTACGTTTTGTAAGTTAATGTCCGTAAGCGCACAGTAAAGACTAAATTTCCGATTTTATCGTTATTAGGCTGTTGCCTTCTGTGTGGGTCTATCATTGCTGGGTATGTTAGGATTGCCTATACTGTTCCAGATATGCATAAAATCTGATTTTCATGATTTTTCGATTTTCTGATTTAGCAAATCACTGTGATAGTGCATTTAATGTTAAAAAAATGATGATTACCGACATTATGGTATGATAGGTAAAGATTGTGATCTCGTGGGTGAGTGTACACGTATTCTTTATTGACTTTCTACCCCGTATAAAGTTTATATGAAAAGAGATATAACTTGTTACTAGTTTATTCGCAAAATATAGTTGTCTCGCATGTTTTTGAAACCCTCAAAAAAATTAATACATTTTGAGTATACTTGCTGTGAAATAAAAAGATTATAGAATTAAGTGTCTACGGCGATTCTGCCGTCGCTTGGCTGTGTTTGTGTGAAAGCAACAGAGAAGCCGTTATCACATCAAAATACTCATTTCATTTTTCGCCATTCATGTATATGCCTTCTTCTGGAGTACAAGCGGCAAGTTGCGGTTAGCCACAAAGATAGGTTCTATATAGATAGAGAGGCAAAACGTTACGTAATCTTTAGAAATTCACCCTCTCGACATGTTTTGCCGACCACAAAGAAACACTAGAGTACCAACAATTAGAAAGCAATGGCTGCCTCCGCTTCTTTCACATACTGTGGGTGCCGCCTTGCATATACACTAATCGGTAGCAGTGATAACAAATTAATGTATGTGGTAGAGGTGGCAGGTTGTAATAATTAGTGTACCTGGATCATGGATGACCTCAGTATCTTTTTTCTCATAATGCAATGCGCGCTTAGGTGAAAAGATGTATTCATTGAGTCGGTTGATTTAAATCAAGACGATGATGTTTTTTTTTTTTCTGTCATGTAATTCGTTGTTGGCCATGGGTAGCGGACAAAATTTAACCACCCAATGTAGCACCCAACATCCAACAACGGATATTTTGCGGATTGTTTGTATCGAATTGACATTTGTGTGTTATACCAAGAACACCCAAATGATAATTATTCCGCTGCAATATTCAAAATGGCAGCGCCCAGCACGGAACGACTGGTTTTTTTTTAATGCGTTTCACCCCCTTGAGTAGCCAGCTCTTAATCCGCTATATTAGGCGACATGCAAGTATATACAAAAAGTTTGACACACTTTGGTTCCACGTTTCCGCGGGGAAAAACATCTGTGCAAAAAAAAAAAAATCCACCAATTTTGGACATTGATATCGTCGCACCGAGTCACATACTGACTTATTTCCAAAATACGGATTTCGAGAAAAACGGCTTTGAAGATTTTGCGATTTTTAATTTGCCCATACTGTTAATTAAAAATAGATTTCCAATTAAACCTTGTGGAAAATCGCCGAAAGAAGATTAAATTTCAAATATATTTAACTTTAATTAGCTTCCAATTTATTAGAGATGACAACAAAAAGATGAGGGTTAAATAATATGCCAAAATCACGTCGCACAAATACGTCAACTATGTGATGCGGCGAATACTTCAAAAATGCCGATATGATGCCTATGGGCCTCTGCGCAGTATAGATTTCGACAAATACGCGTTATTGTGGATGCGGACAATTTAACTTTTTGTAAAATACGGCCAAATTAGTTAATTACCGTACTGACCAGGAGTATAGTCCCATGCTCGATTAAAATCCCCACCCCCATTTTTGAAAGAATCTAAAGAATAGTAGAAAGTCCTTATTATAATCCACCATAAGTTTTTTGCTTGAAGGCAATAGATCTTTTACATGCAATTTTGTTATATCATTATTGTTTTGGAAATATCTGGAATAAGTTGAAATCTGAAAGACTGAAATGTTGAGGCTTGTGTGTTTCATGTTAGGGAGGAGATTCCATTATAAACCCATCCCCAAAATTCAAGCTAATTTCAGGTTAAAATAGGTGGGACTACACTAGGGTCAGTACAGTAATATTTTAATAATTAAGCCACTTTGAGGTTTAAAATTTTCTAAATATGTAGAATAGTACAAAACAAACGTACATTCCAAATTTCTCCAAAAAATTCAAAATGTCGAATACGTCATTATGTGACGCGGCCGACGATATAACTTAATATGTAGTCAAGAACTCCAGGTATAATTTAAAATCAATTTGTGATTATGATTTTTTCTGCATATATCACACATGTAGCAATACTTTTGGTCAGTGTGTGTGCATACATCTATAAGGAATTTATTGTAAACTGATATGCCATTAGAAAGACCAGTTACTGATTGTTTAAATTAAAAAAAGAATTTTTGAATTTGCTCGTGCCAAACCCGACTTATACTAATTTGAATAAAACCACCCATTTTCCTGACTGCACACATCTGGGTAACTTGCATTCTGTTCTATTTACACCAAATCAATAATGCGTGAACAAGTAAGCCTCCATTGTTATGCAACTTTCATTGCCGAAATGAACGATTTCAAAATTTAACAGGCTTCCAATTTCAAATGATATCGAATTTTGAATCTCGCGAGCCTTTAGCACTGTTTCCTCATCTTGGCACGCTTCTCTTATTAGAAACACTTTATTGCATGCTTTGCAGTTCTTGAACAAACATAATTGCAGAAAGAGTTTGCGATGAAAAATATAGTTATATTATACACTGCTTGATGAATATAGAAAGATGAACTTAATTATTATTTGATTAATGGTTCTTGAGTATGAGTGTATGAGTATAGTAGCTAAACTTTCATTTTGTACAATAAAATTTGCAAACCAATTATGGATCTGTCTTGTTCACGCTTTATTGATTTGGTGTGAATAGAAACTGATGCAAGTTACCCAGATGGGTACAGTCAGGAAAATGGGTAATTTTATTCAAATGGGTACAACTTGGGTTTGGCATGTGCAATTTTTAAAAGTCTTTTTAAATTCAGACCTTCAGAAACTGCTCTTTGCAAAGATATATTACTTTACAGAGAATTCCTTTTAGATTTTTTTACTAAACCATGACAAAAATGAGTAAACTTCTTTTTGAATCAGCCTGTATATAATCTTATTCGCTTGTTCTCCACCCAACTGATGATTTCTTTTCTGGGCATCCTTCATTGCTTCAACATAATCTCTTCATGTTGTCAAATTTCCTCCTATTCTTCGAATTAAAGAAATCATTGAACGTCTTAATTCCACAACGCCAAGTAACTAAATGCAGATTACCCTAAATCAACACTACTTAAGACGCTCCTGTATCTTTAAAAGAGCACTCGAGAGAGAATCCGTAAAAGGGGTGCGATTCAGAGAGTACATTTATTATTTTTAAAACGTGTTTTGTATTGTTTAAAATGGTTGTAGAAAGATGATGTAAATTAAGTTTACTTTTGGCTGTCCAAACACTTGGTCAGTGATTGTCTGTGATTGAAAACCTGTCAGCCTAAAATGTAACATTCTGTTAAGCAACCGTAACTGTTGCCTGCTAATATTCTCAGCATATTGTTACTAAATTGGAAACATGTAAAGGTGCGTGTTCCGTCGTCTTGGAACCCCCGCCTTAATTACCCGGAGTATTATCGATTTTGATATCAGATGAAAGGGCCGTATTTTTCTCATTGTCCAGTCCTGACATTGAGCCCTCATCCATTTCATTCCCAAGATATAAACAAAAAAAAACGCCGTTTTTTAGTGGTTAACCATCAATGATGTAGCACGTTATTGAATAAGGGCTTTGGCACTGCATTATTGCGTCTACCATCAACACCGCAAGTATTTGTTTCCCACGGTACTGATGGGTTTTATGTGCAAGTGCCAGACTCTCATTTCAAGTAAGAACACAAATCACATAATCGTAACAACCACCTTTAACACCACTTTCCGCCTTAATTTAGACGCGTTAAGTTGCACACATTTACACGATTTAATCAGATACCATCTACTATTATTTAAAATGGTGCTTTAAGTATGGTAACTGTTTTAATTGAAAAATAAAATAAAGATTCATTTCATTTAAAGTGACAGGAAGGAAGTTTTTTGAGGATATAAATTTCTCTCAAACTCGGTTTAGACCACCTACCGAGAACGTTTTCGAGGCTATTGAACCAACAAGTACCAAAGAAAACCGCAAACCCTGTTTTGAACTTGCCTGCTATCGAATCGTCCCCATAGAAAACACCGTGCTTTGACTTGCTGTCGTGCACACGAAACTACTAAATCATCATCTTACTACATTAAATACGGGCGTATTCGCTATTCTCTTCAGGATGATCTAATAACATTGCTCTAACATTCAAATATGCCAAAAACTGGGGTTCGTACCAAAAATTTGGACGGCGCTCTTCTTTCTGGAAATCTCCTCATGTCCTCTTAAAGATAGGTGGGTTGCGTGACTCATTATGGAGAGACTTAGTCACATGGCACAAAACACGTGACATTTGCAGTACGATGGTATTTTGCACGGTAATTGTTTTTGGGAAAGCATACAATGTAGTATGGTATGCAGTTCCTGGTTTCTTTTATAACTATATTGACCCAAATCCGTGCTTACATAACATGTCAATACGTGACTTACAAAGAGTATTCTACTATTGAAAAAGAAATGCCACCTGGTTTGAAAAGAGGACAAAGGTTGCTTGCTATTAATGTAAACTATGGGAGGCCGCGCTTCGCGGGTATCCGCTAGACTGGTAAACGGGAGTGATCATGAAAGGACCGTGTGGCAGGAGATAAGTCCTCCGGGCTCAAGTCGGGGGGGGGGGGGGGGGGACAATGGTGAACAATGGGCAATCGATTCAGTCGACTCTTCACGCAACATTAGTTTCACGCTTGATTCCGTTGTCATCTACACTGTTAAAAATTCCGCTAGATTAAGAAAACAGATTCCGTAAATTACGGAAAAATCTGTTTAGAAAACAATAAATAAAAAACAAAAAACATAAACAATAGCTAAAAATGTTAATTACGGAACTATTTCAAAAATTTCTGGCAGCAAGGTTCGCGATTTTTTTTTTTTTGTTTTTTTTTTTTTGGTTCCGTAATTTTAAATTACGGAAACAGGAAAAATTGGTAAAATTAAAAAAAAAAATCCATAATATGAGACAAATTTTGTAAAATTACGGTCAAAGTTCCGTTAAGTGACAGAAATTTCTGTAAATTTCCTAAAAATGACTGGAAATACTGCTGCCAGGAATTTCGTCAATTTACGGACATTTTTTAAAGTGTTATGGAGCCCGGACTATGATACAGCCCGACTTTTTATGATTATTTCACAACGGTCACTGAAACAGAAGCGATCACCGTGGCGATCAATGATGAAGAGGTGACACAATGGCCACACTACCGCAACCACTCCAGGCTATGATTAACGAAATGTTGGCATATTGGTCGCCTAGCCTGTTCTAGCTTGACCGACCCCTCTAGTATATCGGTCATGTTTTGGCTATTGGGATTGCTGCATGAGGACGACTTTGATTGGTACTCCTTGAAAAAATATTGCCAAACCCTATGAAGTACCTCACGCAGAATTTCTGACCAAATCAAGATGACAGTCTTCACATTTTTGTGTTTTGTCAAAAACAAATAAACAAACAAACAAAAACAAACAAACATCCTATGATTTCGGTAAAAACTTTAAACTCCGTTGCGGCCGAATCCGAATAAATTTATTTGAGGGAGGTTATTATTTTGACAAGTTGCACACTATAACAAGTAGGACAAGAAAATTGATTGACATGAGGGTCATGAGATGCACCAATGCTGGTAATAAATACAACGGGGGGGGGGGGCCTTCCATCTTGGAGGTGAAGCATATGTAAGGCTGTTAACTATTTGCACGCTGAGCAATTCTGTATAAGTTATAACACATAAGTCCGTAGTGGCATCGAGATGGCTTTCCATATATTTGTAGGTTATTTGGGATGCCATCTAAAAACGAACAACAAGGTTATGTCTTCTTTTGACTCATAAATGCATTCATTTTTTTATAACAAGAAAAGACAAAAATTGACCAAAATTCAGTTGAGCGAGTATACTCGCCTGCCGCACCGCAAAGAGTTAAGCCCCAATTTCCGCAACGACGTCACCCAAAGACACCATGTATTTTGAAAATGTCACCAAAGACACCATGTATTTTGAAAATGTCACCCAAAGACCCCCATGCATGTATTTTGAAAATGTCACCCAAGACACATTTGGGAAAGTTTTACCACTCTCACCTAAAGACCCCGTTTTTTTTTTACAATTTTGAAATTTTCACCCAAAGACCTTATTTGTTGGAGTCGTGTCACCGAATCCCCAGTGTTTGGAAGAGCCAGCCACACCCATATCCATGCATTATGATCCCGTCCCCGGGTATACGTTACGTCGCGTAAATATCCCTAGTAAAGGTGTTACAACACAATACTGAACGATACACCATTGTAACAGTGCAGTGCACACGTTTACAATCGTTCGTAAACAAAACGATTCAACTGGCACAGGGTGGGGTTAAGTGAAATCGGCAGCGCCCAATTGTGCTTACAACCACGTGTTACACATTAAAATGATGGAGGCAAAATTTAAATGCCATTAAAACCTAGGGGTGTCCACCTGAAAACAAAACGTCACTCTAAAGAACATATGTTCTACATAAAATGGTTGACATAATCTTTCGAAGACACCCTCTACTAGAATTTTTGTAAAATATGGTTTAAAGTTGCAGAAAATTTAGCATTTTTCGCATGCGATGATCAAACTCGTGAGGGGCAGAGGTAGTCTGGCAAGTCGAAATTAATCAACGACAGCATTTCATAGGTCAGTAGGGAGTCACAGCAGGCGGCGGGTACTTTAAAGAGACATGGCACATTTGAAAAATAGTGCCGCCCTCAAGGATTTTCAAAATCGATTATTTTGCATGGGTGTAAAGTTTTATTATAGAAAAGCCCTCACCCAAACGATTAGACCAAATCAGCGTCTTATGGGTAAACAGAACGATTTATAATTTAACGTCGCCGGCTACATTAATTCACAGAGGACGACAATGGCGTTTAACACAAGAACACGCAGGACCGTATGCATGTTGCCCACGCTATGCACACTTCTTGACCGGGTCGATAAACTTTGTGTTTTAATATCAGTGAGTCGATCAAAAACATTCAGTTAAATAACCATTTGTTGATTAAAGTTATGAAAAACTTAAAAGTCGGCCTACAAATTACCTGATGCCTTTTTATCCTCATATCAATATCCCATCTGTTTTGGGGGGTATGGTATTTTATGTGTAAAAAAATATATCTCCTGTTCTCACAATGGCTAGAATATCATTTTTTTGAGAGCAAAGAAGAAATTCCCTGATTTTGTGAAAAGGAAAATGTGCCATGACGCTTTAATGTTATTGATACACTATTGTTTTTCATTTTTTTTAAATATTTATCCAAATTATATATATGATTCTTTTAGCTAGATATTTAAAAACATCGTGGTCTCGGCATTAGCGTCATACAAGTTTTAAGGGTGTATAAGCAATTTCTTCTTTTTGTATCATATACCCTCACTGGTACCACCATATAGTAAGGATAATGTTATTCATTTGAAATGGTTCTTTGCATTAACTTCGGACGGATTTGTATCTTCGGACGGATTTGGTTCTTTGATTTCCTATCTATGAGATTTTTTAATTTTTAACTTACACAAGCCTATTCTTTGAGAGAAACAAATACAAACTATCGCTTGGACAAAGATGCTTACAATTAACAAATGCACCCTCCGAGATATCAAGTTAAATATTCAGATCAGGAAAAGGCTTCTTTTGATAAGAAAAGACTTGGCTTAGGAAGAATTTTGAATAGAAAGTATATCTCTTACAATAATATTAGACCCACACTTGCCTGAGAAGAAGTGACAGGGTTATGTATTGTATCGGCCGCCTTTTCAGCTTTCTAGCACAAAAAGGTGCCCTGTTTTCAAAATACTAGAGTCTTTTGGCGCTCACGTGGTGATGTGAAAGGCGCTTGATGACTCATCTAGCGCCTCTCAGATCAATATGTTTATAGATAATAGAAAAACAACAAACGCAATAATATGCATGTGCATGTAAGTTGCTGTTCTGCTTTCAAAGGAAATCTGCTAAGGAGGATTGCCAGGTGCACAACAAGGGTTGTTGTAGTGCCTCTCAGATCAATATGTCTAGATAGAAAACAACAAAAGCAATGATATTGTGTGTGTGTGTGTTTGTGTCACATACAAAACCAAGAGTTGTGTGTTTACACACACAGTTATTCTAGGAGTTTGTGTTTGAAATGTGTGTATGTCACATATTTTGTAGCAATTCTAGGATACAATTGTTGTATGTCACATACAAAACTAGGAGTTTTGCAGCAATTCTAGGAGCTCCTACAATTGTATGTGTATGTAAGTTTCTTACATACAAAACTAGGAGTTATGAATATTAGGTAAATTTGCATATTAATTAGGTAAATTTGCATATTAACTAGGTTTTTGACACTACAGAATATTTCGATAATATAGTAAGTTAAAGTCCTCAGTGAGGTATGGGGAGGTTGGGGAGGGTAAGTTATTTTTTTATGTGTGTGTGTGTGTGTGTGTGTGAGTTGCTGTCCATACCCAAAAATGTGTTATCTGTAAAACTGACTGATTTGAACAAATTGTAACAAAATCCTTAAAGGTCCCGGGAAATGCAAATAGAATTGATGTGATTTGTGTCAAGTCTACAAGGAGGGACCAGAAAGCATTCAATATTTGGGTTGGTGATGACATCATTTGTGGTACCATTGATTTATTAGAGAGTAATAGACAATTTTTTTTTTTTTTTTTTTTTTAGCTTTGGGGACCGGAAGATTTGGAATCAGCATCAAATTTCCGTATAGAAACACTGTTTCAATTGCTTTTACTCAAAAATGCCTTCGACTAGTTGCTTTTTGAAAAATGGAACCAGTCTATAGCGCCTCTCAGATCAATATGTTTATAGATAATAGAAAAACAACAAACGCAATAATATGCATGTGCATGAAAGTTGCTGTTCTGCTTTCAAAGGAAATCTGCTAAGGAGGATTGCCAGGTGCACAACAAGGGTTGTTGTAGTGCCTCTCAGATCAATATGTCTAGATAGAAAACAACAAAAGCAATGATATTGTGTGTGTGTGTGTGTGTGTGTTTGTGTCACATACAAAACCAAGAGTTGTGTGTTTACACACACAGTTATTCTAGGAGTTTGTGTTTGAAATGTGTGTATGTCACATACAAAACTAGGAGTTTTGTAGCAATTCTAGGATACAATTGTTGTATGTCACATACAAAACTAGGAGTTTTGCAGCAATTCTAGGAGCTCCTACAATTGTATGTGTGTGTAAGTTTCTTACATACAAAACTAGGAGTTATGAATATTAGGTAAATTTGCATATTAATTAGGTAAATTTGCATATTAACTAGGTTTTTGACACTACAGAATATTTCGATAATATAGTAAGTTAAAGTCCTCAGTGAGGTATGGGGAGATTGGGGAGGGTAAGTTATTTTTTTTATGTGTGTGTGTGTGTGAGTTGCTGTCCATACCCAAAAATGTGTTATCTGTAAAACTGACTGATTTGAACAAATTGTAACAAAATCCTTAAAGGTCCCAGGAAATGCAAATAGAATTGATGTGATTTGTGTCAAGTCTACAAGGAGGGACCAGAAAGCATTCAATATTTGGGTTGGTGATGACATCATTTGTGGTACCATTGATTTATTAGAGAGTAATAGACAACTCCAGGTGACTGGTGTGAATCTATTCATGACACTGACTAATAATCATTAGTTTCAGAAATGATGTCACTGCTAGTGTATTCTTTTTTTTTTGGCCCTGTTTATTGCAATGGAATGTCCCACAAAGATTTGGAGAAGGTTTATCATCTCATTTCCTTGGACCTTTAAATCTGCTGTTGAAATATCCCCTTTTCCTTTTAGGCTAAGGACACAGTTCGGAAGAGATTGATCAATCAAGTAGCGTGGCGATACACCCTAGATATCATAAATAACTCACACTGTAAAAATATTTTATTCCAACTTTATGGGCAACGTTGTATATGATAACATACATTATCATCCTATATCAAGTCCTACCTTCCTTTTCGAAATCAATAATATCATATATTCTAACCATATTATGTTAAAAATCACACAAACGTCCAATTGTATCTTCTTATATTATTTCGTTTCACACTTGTCTATATTGGCCTATAGTATAATATCGTATGCCTTCTTCTTTGCGTATCCGCAAGTCATTGGTAATGGCTTGTGGTGGTGCCGGGAGGGGGGACTGAATATTTTGGTCGGTAACCGAAACTGGCTGCGATGTACATGTATAGTTGTGACTCTCTGTACACGGGGCTGACGGCTTAACGTCCCGTGCATGGGGTGCTTTCATGATTCATTTGCCCAATTCCAAATGAACCATGGAGGAGAGCGGTTTTATCAATAGTTGGTATACAGTTTAAATCCAGAATGGAGTACCCGAATAAATCCCAGCAAGTGTCCCCACTTGGCGCCACAGGTAAGCACCCTAACCACTAGGCCACGCTCTCCCTCTTGTATCTCATGTATCTCATTCGAAGGTGTCCGTCACATTCGAATTAAACATTCTAAATAAGATGTTGATCTATATTAGGCCAAAAAACAAAACAAATTTGTCTCAGAAGAAATGTGAAAAATGCTAATGCGAAATGCGTTTTTTTTAAAGAAAAATGCTAATGCGAAATGCGGTTTTTCTATTTTTTTTAATGCATTTTTGGCCCACTTTTTTCAATTTTTCGGCCGCTTCGCTTCGTGGCCGAATTTTCAGTTTTTTTTCTGACATTTTTTACAAAAAAAATTTCAAGTGAGTAAAACCTAAAAAAAAAATATGCGGTCAAAAACCAATTTTAAACATAATGCGCGCGGTCTTCTGAGACAAACTTGTTTTTTTCTTGGCCTTACTTTACCTATTTTACGTTGATGTTAGGATGGTTTCCATACTTACATTTACTCACGCACATTTATGCAATTGAAATTACCTCATTCAGTTTATTCGCCTTAGAATAGCAAAATAAAACATCAAATTCTGACAATTCTATTTTGACCCAGATTAATTTGAAACCTAAAAAATACAATTTAAAAATCCTAAAATATGTAAAGCTGCCTAAATATCACTCTCATCACTAATAGAGCAGCAGCCCAGAAGGTTTTGATCAAACGAACGAGATACCAATATCTGAACACCGGAAAATTCGGAGAAAAATATAACTTTTGCAAATATGAATGTCTGCCGGAGACCCGCTGCTGCGTATGGCCCCAGGAGAGGGGTGAAGTTACTATGGGGGTCAAATGTTTGAACTGCTCTAAATCTAATGTAATATAGCTCAAATTATTCCTTAGGTAACCAGGAGTAAAAAAGTAAATTGGGTCACATGCGTGTGGTACTTCCTTTCCAAGATATTTGGGAAAATAGGCTAACGGTCATTTGTTTATTCAAGAAAGGTCACCCTTTGCAATACCTAGATTTATATTTGCAAAAGTTATATTTTTCTCCGAATTTTCCCGTATTCAGATATTGGTATCTCGTTCGTTTGATCAAAACCTTCTAGGCTGCCGGTCTATAACAAAACGTGTCATATCATTTCACGTATAAGGCTAGCGAGGTAACGTGTCTTGCCGAAGTGCATATTGGCCTTAGCGGGACTCAAACACGCAACCTCATGCGTCGGTCGTTTTATCCACTGGACCACAAGCGCCCTCCAACAATCTAATTTTTTTTTAAAAAAATCTTTTTAACCCCCTGGGCGCAACCACCTATTATACAATTTATTTGATTGGCGCATTACAGGACACAACATGAGATAGGCCTCTGAGTAACCAATCCAAATACCTGTGTGTTAACCATACCATCATTCTGTACAGTATCTCTGAATTGCTTAGAATGCCGATTGATAGGCAGGTAGTGTCCAGGTTTTTTTTAACACAATTACTTCAGAAGTAATACATTAATAATAGTTTAACATTACAGACATGCACATATGATGGAAGGAATGGAAAGGCCTAGTGTCCGTCAAATCCTCTCAACATTTCCTGTGTCCCTTTTAAAGTACAATATATGCCTAGACCGACCTAATTTCCCTTCAAATAGTGTATAAGCCGAGCGAGTCAAAGAAGAAAACGTTTTTACAAGACGATACAAAATGTCGATCTATTGGAAGGTCTGGTAGTTTATTGATGTTGTTGGCTCGTTCTGAAGAGAAGTTCGTTCAGTAGCAAACTGTCGGTTTTCTACTGGTCTCCCGGCAAGTAATTGCGCGTTTTGATGTTGCTTTTGAGATGTTTGGTAATTGGGAGGAGCTGGTTGATAACCAGAGGAAGTCTGATAACCAATTGGTTGATATCCTAAAAAAGCAATGAATAGGATAGAAAACTAAACGTTAGAGGGGTAATTAACTAATCAAACGCAGAAGGACGCAGCACTCAAAAAAAAAAAACAGTAACTGGACTTATCCAACTTTCGTTCAACTATGAACAACTCAACTTTTGGTTAAAAGAGATTCCATTTTACATAAAACAAAATTGCTTACCTCACAATTGGGTTGTAATAGCTGAACCACTGATCTCTACACATGGATAGCGGGCTGCCGCACAGTTGAATGGTCGCCGAGTGAAACAACAGGAAGTTGGTTTTGGACCTCTACAATATGGCGGAAACAATGCATACACCTGCTGCTGCACACATTCCACACATATGTTCTATTGTTTGACAAGGTGTATGCATTGTTTACCGCCATATTGTAGAGGTCCAAAACCAACTTCCTGATGTTTCAATCGGCGACTCTGACACGCTATCCATGTGTAGAGGTCAGTGAGCTGAACCAGCATTGATTAAAAATCGGTATGTGTTTCTAGGTGTAGTAACCACGTTCAATATTGTAGCCTATCGAGCCAATTTGCCGAAGGCAGTAGGAATTTTTAGATGGCATACGTGACGCGTGTACTTGTATGCGAAACTCGTGCTTCTTTTGTTCGACCAATCCATGACAAATTCCAAGTACAAGCACACGACATCTAATCCTGCCAACATAACTTGGGTGCAAATCAATTGGTTCTGCCTCGTCACGTTACAAATTAACCATGTATAAAGCAAGTTACTGTTTCTACCCGGTCTTTGCTAGTTTTACCACATCGTCGTTGAGCATGCAGAAAACATTGCGAAAGTGCTTGAGAAAGTCGTATCCCACATTATGTGCAGCACTTTGTGGACATGATTTTGGTTGAGTCATTTCATTCAGCATAAAAAGCTTTACATTTAGCTCTATGCACTCCATAGAGACTGACCTTCTCCAAATCGGAAATTATCCTCCAAGACTGGATGATAATCACTGACCTCTACACATGGGTAGCGGGCTGGCGCACCGTTGAATAGTCGCCGATTGAAACCACAGGAAATTGCATTTTCCCATGCGTAATATGGCTTCACTTTATTGTCAAAGTTAAAGGAATTTTGTATAACAATAGAACATCTGTGTGGAATATGTGCACCAGCAGGTGTATGTATTGTTTCCCGCCATATTGCGAAGGCAAAAAGCAACTTCCTGTTGTTTCAATCGCGACTCAGACCCGCTATATCCATGTGTAGAGGTCAGTGATGATAATAAGGCTGTACTGCTTGTATTGCGTGACATTAGTTCAACCTTTGAAACCATTGACCTTGATTAGTAGGTTCCAATCCAGCTTTGGCATCACAGCACCAAGCACCACCCTAGCATGGTTTCTGATCGTCGTGCTAGAGTAATGGTCAACGTTGCTATGTCCAAGCATAATATTTCAATTACTCTTGTGGTCATAATTTTGACCCCATTTTTTAGTCGGTGCATAGTTGGCTTGGCGTGTTTAGTGTGTATATTAATTAGCAACATATATGTCCCACGGGCGCGCCCACGGGACTCTTTTGTAGGACCTTAAAATTTTACATTGTATATTCATCCAGATGTGACATCAGAAAACATAATGTTAGTTTTCATTCCTACGCTGATGATACCCCGATTTGTGAGTTTGATCCAAAGAATCCAGGTGACTGTGGCCGTGGGCGTGCTCTTAGTAAACTTGTTGTTTAATTATGTGCAAGAGTGTTAACTACCACATCTGGAAACTATATGCCATATTCGTAGGTTTATCACGTTTGGTGCCAGTGCCTATCGTGTTGTTGTACGGGTTGGTACATTTTTTTGACCCCACTTTTTCTGCTCCCAGTTGAATTCAGCAGCCTTGACGGAATAAAGTACAGTATCACGTGCACTTTATTCCGTCAAGGCTGCTGAATTCAACTGGGAGCAGGCAAAGTGGGTGCAGTAAATGTACCAACCCTTGTTGTACGGCCTTTGGTCTTATCGTGCATTATATGGTGCCAAGAAAATTGATCTTAAAAGCCCAACGCTTTCAAAATAAAGCCCCACGTTTGGTGTTTTCATGAGGTGGAGACCGGGTCGTCACATTTTTTGAGCGATCTCCACAGTCAAAGAACTTACCCAGATATAAAATCTTTTATGTCTATAGATCTGTTCATGATGCTCCAAGCTACCTCAGCGATGCTTTCAGTCTGTATATTGGGGGTAGTTGGCATAGATTTGGCGATACGTCATTTAATGTAATCGGCCTAAAACTCTGGAATAAGCTTCCACTGTGTTTTAAAACTGATTGTATCCTCTTCAGATCACCCTATAAATATTTATTATTTTTCCTATTAGAACCTGTCGCAAATACGCTATGGCGCTACCTCAAATATTTCTTAGGTCATTCACGACTGATATCAACTAAAATATTGCATTGTTTAGCCAATAAATGCATTTATAATTTCATTGTAATCTGTTGCCTTTTAATATTGGAGGGTCATTTCTTTAAAGGAATCGTGAAAACATACCATTTTGCTGTCTCCTTGAAGTCCGCGTTTCGTCTCCATCAACAACTATAACATTAACAAGGGCCCTTCGGATCACTAATGCTCTGTCCCGGTTGTTTGGGTCAAGTCGAACTCCTTTTGGTAGTCTTCGTTGTAACTGATCTGCTGGTCCGCTGTATTCGATCTATTATTTACGAAATAAGGTGATTCCGTTTGATCACCACACTTAGTTTTGTTCAATGCACCTTTTTATGAGCTAGGGTGTACATTCACGCAATGACCCGTTTGGGCTCAAAGTCACATATAATTATACATTAGGCTTTGACCAGTATCTATGGGGTCTTCGCCGTCATTTACAGTTCAACTGGGGTGAAATTTGAAAACTTTTAAAGGGCTTGTTCCCATGCTAGAAAAAATGGTCATGACGCTCAAGCGTACTCTCTAAATGTAAACGAGTGAAAATTTCACTCCCCAAAAGAGTGAAACTCTTGTAAACCACTCCAAAATGAGTGATTTGTACTTAAAAAGAGTGAATTTCCACTCAAAAAGATTAAAAATCACTCCAAAAAGAGTGGATTTCCACTCGTTAGAGGAGTTAAACGAAGGACAACACTTATGAGGAGTGAAACGAAGGACAACACGAAAACGAGTGAAAATCCACTCTTTTTGGAGTGATGTTCACTCTTTTTGAGTGGAAATTTGTGCTTTTTAAGTACCCAAACCCTCATTTTGGAGTGGTTTAGTTTACAAGAGTTTCACTCTTTTGGGAGTGAAATTTTCACTCGTTTACATTTAGAGAGTATGCATCGCCTGTGACTTGAAAGAAGACACGTCACAGCTAGAGAAAAGGTGAGAAAATTTGAACTATCACAATTGCAACTTAACATAAATTGCCTACATACAACAATGGTTAAACCAGTTCAATGAGAAAGTATAGACCCGACCTAATAATCCTATGAAAAAAAAACAGAAAACAGAAATAACCATGATTTCTCTTAAACACTTTTGGAGTACATATCTAAAAGCATCATGGATTATTTGTTATGCTAAAATAATCTTCATGCAAAATTTGTATAATTACTTTTCGAGTTTTAGCAATTTTGCCCCAAAAATGTGGAATTTGAGAAAACGGCCCAATTTGGTAAACAAAAAATAAGGAAAAAAAAAACAACATTAGAATTTAATGGTGTCAACCAATTTTGACCACCTTTTAGCAATTTCAAATTTGAAAAATAATTCTATTATGAAACGCAGTTCTAGTTGCAAAATAGTAATAATTGCTTTATAATTACTTTTTAAAGGAAAATGTTAAAAATTGCACCTTGAGAAATAATAAATACATGATAAATATCGCCCTTTGAAAAACAACGTCATGCAAAGAATATGTAGAGTTTCACGTTATCTTCATCGCTTTAATCAAGCCTATAATCTGAACTCAAGGTCGCATTGTAATCAAACAGAATTGTATTATTGATAATTATAAAAAATAAGGCCTACGATTTTGTTAACTGTCCATAAACTTAGATGCATCAGTTGATTATTTAACGGAACATTCCAGATTCTCTTGCTACCTAAAACTGTATTTATATGTCTTCGTATTGCATATCACCAAAATGACCGTAGTGTACGTTTTAATTATGGAATATTGTTAATTCCTAATGGGCAATACCGAAACTTGATTGCATTTCTATTGATATCTTACCAAATAATAGGCTGTATTATGCCTCCTCTCCCCAGGTGATAAAATGCAATAAGTGCCAGAATAATTTCAATAAGTGCAGCTATACCATAAACAGCGTCAATGGTAGCCTTCACTTCTGCTGGGTAACCATCAGCCTTTAATATAATAATAATCATATATAAATAATAATAACAACCATAATAATAATAATAACCACAATAATAATCATAATAACAATAATAATCACCATCATAACGTTTATGTCTGAAACCAAATACGTGATTTTATATTTTACAGTTTTTCCGTTTACGTTTTTTAAATACCCGTGAAAACAAAACAAACAAAAAAGTTGGTGTGTTTTTGATACAAGGAACTTATAAATAATTAACTTTTTAATGTGAAGAAAGATGGTGTGGGGAATCCAAATCGGCCTGTTTCCAGTGGCTTAAACAGGATTTCGGAAACAGATGAGCATTTTTTTGTGTGAATGTACCGACAACTACACTATGAGCTAGTAAAAGCTCAATTCCCTTGGCACAGGTCAGTAGCTTTCATTCACCAATGTATTTAGAAAATATACTCCATGGTTTTTGGGTATGATATATGCATGATACCCAGATCACACAAGGCCCACTGAACTGTGTCCTTGGTGGATGAGCATATTGTAACTCATTGTAATTCATAGTGACTGTAAATGTACGGACCAAAAAAAATTCGGCTAGCTTTATGGAACGCTAGGGTGGACATAAACATCCAGTTGTCACCGAGATCAGCTCAATATATACCGAAATCACCTCTATCCCTTACGTCCCTAGAGGAAAATGACTAGCAACCTGACGATCACCGCAAAAAAGGGAGGTAGCGGTATTTGTGTTGTTAGATCCCTGTTGTGTTGTTAAGATTTCCTGTAAACACAAGGCCAGGGGTCCACACCGTGATTTTTGAAAAGTGGCAAAAATGGAATTTAGGGATTTAAA
>JAMKCH010008901.1:0-96510 GCA_023653785.1 Ophioderma brevispina
TTATATGCCTCCCCAATTTTGGCATAGATTTTGGGTTAAACCTAAGCAATGTACTGGTCTTTTTTTACCATTTACCAAAGGGCCATGAATATGTCCAAAAATTGTTTGCAGTACTGATACATTGTACATAAATCAAAATGCCTCATAATTCGTTACATTGAAACAAACATTGAATTTTATTACTTATTATCATATTGCGCCTAGGGGAGTCAACAAGCAATCACAGATGTGCTGCATTGAATAATTGTACCACATCTGAATTTTATACCCCAACCTATTTGGAAGACGGTCATATATAACAAGAAACTGCCTGTAAATTTCTAAAAGAATCATGTCCATGAACTCCTCCCAGAGCTACACTATTGTAACTCAGTAAAATTTGGCAATAATTTTTAATTCAGAAAATACTAAGTTTGATGTGATACATTTTTGAACATGGAAACTTTTAAAAAAATGTCTAAGTAAATTTGACATAAGATGATGACATAGTTAATTTTTCCAAAAAATCCCAAGTCTTATTTGACATAATTTGACACATTATACTGGCAGAAAAAAAAAAAGTCCAATTTGATACAATTTTGAAATAATTTGACACAATTTTGACTACATGCTTTTTCCACCTTAACACATTTGACATAGTTTGACATATTGTATAAAATCTAAAGTCAATTTGACATAATTTTGACATACTTTGAATTTTTTGACACATATTTGATACACTCAATCATATGTCAAAAACTTTTGACATAGTTTGTTATAATCAAATTGTATCAAAATGCTATTTAAACATATTTTTTGATACAATTTTTGATACATATTTGACATCACAATTTCTGCTAGGGGGAACTTGACCCCTTGGAACCACTGGGTTGGCTACGTGCCTTAAAATGACATTTGATCTTGAAGCAGTGTCTCATATGTTTGTTCGTCCAAGGTCAGTCTTTCTCTGCCTAAACTGAACCAATTGAATCCAAATAGAGCAACAATGGCAGAATGTGATGCAGTTATGGACATGACAAGTGGTGAATGGAAAAATCATGCAGATTTGGTGTTAGAAAGCTATTTGACCATATTACCCTCAAAAGGGTTTTGTACCAATTGGAATAGCTTGACTGGAGACTAAACAACACCACACAAACAAACTTCTTTACAACATTAGATCATATTGAAAAGCTTGCCACTGCTTAATATAATTAACTTTTTGGTTGGGTCACTTGTCTAGTGGCTACTTCCGATGGAAAGAAAGAGACAAAGTAAAATTGGCATTTGTCCTAGGTTTTTATAAAGAAACAAAGACAAGAGTTTCTCAAAAAGTTAACCTTACCCTCTAAAATTCCTCATTGAATTTATAGCAATGGGATCAACACAGATTTATTAATTAAATCATCCTTGCCAATTCTTAGGTTTAAACATTTGAACCCGTGTTGATCTTTTTATATGGAGCAAATCACGTATGGGATTGGATGGTGATCGGCGATACTACAAAAATATTGGCCATTATATGTTTAAACCTCTAAAATTTTGTTGCACCATAAAGTCCAGGTTTTTGGACTTTTAAATCGGTACAATTGATTTCATTTTGTGTCGGTCTGCATTAACACTTACGTGACCAAGTTGTCCATTCCCGTTGGTGCCCAAGGGGGGGGGGGGGTTCCATGGGACCCCCCTAAGGAACCACCTTTCCCGAGGGAATTTTTTTTGCACGAACTTTATCCACGTGACGGATCATAAGACAACCCCCAATCAGCAATAAAAATGAGATTTGTTATTTTGGGTGGAAATTAGGGCAGATCATGTTTTCAAAACACGCAAATTGGGGCAAAGACGGAAAATTCAAATGAGCCTTGCTCTTACATCAAACATTGGAAAACTTCTAGAAGACCCAAATTTCTTATATTAACACAAAAACCAGCAGTTTTAGGGTAATCCTGTATTTTCCGGGTGTTGAAAAATTAACATCATTTTCCCATAGAGTTTGTACAGTAACGGTTTGGCAACGTACATGATGAAATTGTTGGTTTCAGCAATTAAAGGGTTAATTATTTTAATGTTACTAATAATTGGTTAAAATCAAAAAATTTTAAAACTAAAAAATTAAAAAAAAAATTGCTTTGGTTCTCGGTTTCTTATTCTTATTTTTAAAAATATTCTCAAATGACTTCCGTTAGTGCCCAAGGGGGGTCCATGGACCCCCACTAATTAACTCATTAACGGCTTGGCCGATTTTCATTATTTTGGTATGAAAAGAAAGCGCTTTAAAAGTCAGACAATTACAAACAATTTCGGCGCAAAAATCCCACGCGTAAGCGGCCAGTGCAAAAAACAAATTTTGGGGGTCCCTAGGAACCCCCCTTGGTCACTTAAGTGTTAAGGCAGAAAGACACAATGGGATCAACTTTGTCCACTGTAGTCTGTTGTTGTTGATGTCGGTTGATGTGAAAAAGGTTACATGTGCCTGTAATATCAACTTAATTTTATGGATTTAAACCAAATTTGGGCAACAGGGTGCAACATGACATCCCCCATTTGATGATGCGTCAAAGGTCACATACCAAGGTCAAAGGTCATATGAGGTCAAGTGTAAAATAGGCGAAAATGTAAAATGCCTCATTTGAAAAGTTGTGAAGGCATGGAACCACGCTTGGTTTATGGAGTTTCATGCAATCCCTCATTTGTTTATGAGGTCAAAGGTCACATACCAAGGTCAAAGGTCACGTATCAAGGTCAAAGTTCATGTGAGGCCTATCATTCACAAACCGCGACGCAGGCGACACAAGTGGTCCGAGGACCGGTGTATTTTTTCCTATTATGTGGTCGTGTGATGTAACCCCCTTCAATGACCAGAATTTGGGTAAATAAAAAATGTGTTTTGGGGAGCCCACATTAGGTCTCTTATACACCAGTGGGAGTGCAGAAGACCCTTGAACACTTAAGTGTTATGAGATTATGATGATTTGTGTTTGTGTAGAGACCTTGAAGAAACTAATGAGCAGGATTCAAAACCAGAGACATGAATTGCGAGATAAACCTGTTCAAGACTCATCATCAGCAGGAGAGCTTCCATCAGCTACTCAACCAAAACAAGTTACCAAACCTCCCACTCTTGCTGGTAAGACATTTTTATTAACATTTGTACCATCTTATCCTAAGTTGTACTGTTGTCCTTATTGCCCTCAATAAGGCAACAAAAAACAAACAAAAGCTTGTTCTATGGGTAGATGAACCTTCATGTAGGCTCAGTCAGTTAAGCATTTTTAGGTTGTCCGATGCAATTGGAAATACCTTATGTCGGCATGATTCGTGTGTCTGTCTGTTAGTTGGGGTGTCAGTGTGTGTGTGTGTGTCAAACATTTAGTATACACCGTTTGGTTGACACTTTTCAACTTTTAGTGCAGCGATGGATTAAGTTCATACTGAGTATGCTTATACATTGGAACAAGGGGTCTTATGTGGGTAACAGATGGGAAGGTCAAAGGTCATTCAGGTATGATTATACATTGAATCTTATTCTTTGACCACATAATCGGATTTGGGACCACTGTCCCTATTTTTTGTTTTGTTTATATGCAAATAAATGACCCTAGAAATCTGTAAAAAATATAATGTTCATTTGTATTGCCCACATTTTTTAAATCCAAAATCAATCAGTTGTCAGGTCAGGTTTCTTTGAGGGCCTGCTACGGGTATCCTGGTAACCAGTACTTTTTGTCCCAGGGCTGAGTTGTTGTCGGGGGATCCGTCACCCCGTCTGTTGTATTAGAAAATCTGAATGAGGGTAGCTGGTTACCCTGGAAGAACTGAAAAGAAAACCTACCTATGAGAGCATCGGCTCTGGAGAGCTAATGGCAATCATTCGGCACTGTGGCTATCATGCTGCCTTGCACGATGTAGGCAAGAGAATTCCCTGCTTTTTGGTGGTTTCCCGCTCTTTTTATCCCAAAATTTTACCCCTTTGAGTTCAATGTAAATCCGATATAAACTTTGTAATCCACATCACAAAGCGAGAGTTGCCAAGAAAAAAATTATATACATTCTTCAACAGATCTCTGAATGTGATTTTCCACGTGTTCATTTGCAAGTCTCAATGTGTAAGCTTGCAAATTACTATCGGCTAATGCAATTGGTTGATATTAATTTCAACAGTCAATTCAACCAATTTATGACCGCGATGCTCCCATGGTTCGACACCATATTGTTTTGCGCAATGAATGTGTGTGATAAATCACGACTATTGTGTCACAGTGTTTGTCGGAAAGTTGACGCTAGTTGGTGAGCAAAAGGTTGACGGACTTTGGACACACGAAGTTGATAAAACTGCGCAAGAGAAATGGAAGTGGATGTGGCTGGAGAAAAAGTAAATAAGGTTAACATAAAAATAGGACCGAATTTGCAAACCTTGGCAAATCTTTCAGAAAGTCCAATGTATCTGGTAAAGCACTGTGCATACTCTGTGACAAGTTGATAAATTACGGTAGTTGCAGGAAAAAGCAAGAGCATCACAATCTCATTTTACAGTAGGGTTGCACGACTAAGTCGACTATAGTCGCGAGTCGCGACTATTGGCCATAGTCCGTAGACTTGTGTTTTGCAATAGTCGACTATTTGGTATTAATTCAGTGGATGCTATGCTGCACTACGGAAGTCATTAAGCATGCACAATGAGGGAGAGAAAAAGTCCGTTTTTTTAAGCACTAAATAGCGACGCTTGGGATTTGGTGTACTGCCTATCATTTATTAAAATGCCCAATGGAGTAGGAGAAATCATGATCGTCACGATTTGAGCTGGTCCAATTCCCCGCATGATTTGCTTTGACGCTGGGTTCACCCCTGCACTGCCCCGCGCGGATTGCGATTTTTCGGCTGTGCAATTCCCCAAGATAGTAAACTAAAAGTTTTGACTATACTGATCTTTTATGACTTTTCAGCTCATACCACAGGTAATCACGTCACTCACCTGTAATTTCTTATCGTAAATTTGCAATACCAGTTAATTCTAACTAATTAATTGTTTCATTTAGCTTTACTAAGCTAATTACGTTCTCGTAAATTTCGCAGCCAGGCCATGTGGGCATGTAGCTAAATGCAGGCGGCCATAATTGGCGAGGTAGTATTTCTTTTGATCATGCTAAAATTACTATTTTAGTATAAAACACACGATCATTTGTTTGGGTGTCAAATCTCGGTTTGTTATTCTTAAATGCGATTTTTATAAACTAATCTTGACTTAATTACCGTTGTTTATTCTGTTTACCTTTGGCCAAATGTCAGACCCCCCCGCTGATTAACATATTGAAATGAAACTGGTTGTTTACTGCCAATGTTTGGATTGATCCATTTAAGTAATGGGGGTAAGGTAGTTGCGTTATTGTAAATACTCAATCTGGAAAGGACACAAAGCACTAAACAACTGCCTATAGAGAGCCATCTCTGTGCTGATGTGATTGACGCTCTTGCGGTATATTTGGGGTCTTTTACAAGAGTTTTAGAGAGTCAAGTAGGGAATTATCGGCTGGGATCATGGATTATAGGCAACAAATTTTCCATATTTTCATTCTAACATGATCGATTGATTGATTTTATTTTACACTTGATTAAAATGATTGGTTGTCTACCAGGACCCCTTTAAGTGTGCGTGAATTACGCAGATTTGGGCAACATTTGCAGCGCGCAGATTCACATTTTGCATGCGCAGAGTGTGACGCGAAAATTCTCGTATTTTGGTCGAAGAAAACCAAAATTTTGCTGCTGAACTCGTGCGCTGAAATTAAGTGTGTTTTATTGCGTTGTCACTCGTCAAAAGTGTGTACAATGTCCCCGCATGTGCTCGTTTCATTGTACCGTGAATACTGCACAAACAGTGCTGGTTTTTACATGTAATTCTGAACAAATGCAGTAGCGCTCAAACTTCGCGAAAATTAGACATTTTACATAGTCGCCAATATCGTAGTCGCGACTATTTGTTGGCACTATCGACTACTAAAAAGCCTATGTCGTGCAACCCTATTTTACAGCTGATTCACAACTCAAAAGTTAAACATAACCAGACAAATTATACTTTGCAAGTGCCATGTATGGCTTTCCACAGTATAGTTTTCTTTGATTTTCAGAATTAATTGATTTCACCAGCAATAAATTTCATAGAAAATGTTGTAGCTTCATAACCATGATGTGTTCAATTGAGCTCTTAAAATGTATTCGAAATGGGCCCCCCCTCAATTCCATTGTAACTGCATAAAGCACCGGCCGGGGCAAACGATCACTTTTCACTCCGTTCGCATTTCCCTTTTTTTTCTAACGACTCTCTCATGCATGTTTGCCCAAAGGCTATCCCGTGTGGATTGGTGTCACAGGAAGGGCATCTGGTAGATATTCTGAAAAAGTTGGTTAAATATCTACATCCCATAAAAAGTTATGACCCACAACTAAAATCAGATGAAATATTTTCCATTTTGATCAGAACATCTTGAAAAAAAAGTTGTGCGAAAACTTGATGCAATATAAACCCATCCTCATGTTCCCCAAAATGTAGAAACGCAATGGGCAATTCTTGTTTCCGAGAAAGCATTGACTTTCCTTTTACCATAATCTTTGATCTCCACTCCCCAACAATCGATATTGGGGACCTGTCAAGGTGTTAATATCACCAAAAGTGCTATCATCATCAACTGAATTTGTGAAATAAGCTCTTTATGAGGCCATTTGATCTAGATGAAAGAGATAAAGTGCTAAAGTAACAGGAGGCACCATATGAAAGTGTTTTAATATAGTTTTTAGGTGCATTTCAAGATTCCAGCACCTTGTGTTTTATTCATTCAAATGGTTCACTAGATAATCCTTGAGAAAACCTTATTATTCACTAAAAATTTTAGTTAATCAATCCCGTCATTGCGGTTTTTTGTGTTATGAGCAAAATACCTGTTTTCCCAGGTCCCATAAGCCCACTGTACTGAATTTCCGGGTTCCGTTTACAGACAGAAAATCAAAATTGGGCGAATTTCTTACAGATGCCACTGAATTTGCAGTAGATTTGGTTACACATGGATTACTAGACTAAACGGTTTGGATTATATAAACTCTCAACTTTTTTTAGGCAGTCACGAAATTCCCCTTTAAGATTTGCTTCAACAAGCTGTATTTAACATGCCTTTACAAGTCAAGAAATAATTTTAAAGGTATCTGTTCCATTTCAGCCACATTCTCATCATCTGAATCAAGAGAGCAGATCCAGAGCCTGTCCACAACGCTCACATCATCTTCCTCGGGTGATGGTAGTAAGGCAGGGGCGTATAAATCAACGCGAGCTCTCTGGCTCCATACATACATGACGACCATGGAACAAACGCCCTCTAGAAAAGCCTGGAGGGTGGCGTCTTGATACCGATGAAGCCAGAGAGAAACCGATCGTATCTGGTATCAGCGCCCTCCAATTCAATCCTATGGAACATGCTGCAAGACTAGCTCACCAAGGTACTCCAACATAATCTGTTTTCAAACTCGGCCACACAGTTTCTAAAAGGTTGACCAATTTTCACATAACACAATTACCACAGTGCATCCAAAGTTTTAATCCGGTTTTTGTCCTTGTAAAAACGGGGGTGGCTGGATTTTTCTCAACACTTGTACAATCGCCCTTACTTTCATCCTTCACTGTCTGCCCGATTCCAATGCAATCCTCCGTCCTCCTCAACCCAACCCTTCTACTCTCCTCTCCACTTGCATCTTCCATGACCTCTTTGGTCAGCCTCCTCCCCCTCAATGCCCACTTCAAACTCAAAAGCCCTTGTTAAAACATGCTTGTCATCCTTCCTCAGCACATGCCCATACCAAACGTACCCAATTTGCCTTCGCAAAGCTTTCGCACCCCGCTTCGTCCAAACCCAACGTCTGCATCAAGTTCTCAGTCTTCTTTCTTCCTATCCATCAACTTCACACTCCACACTGCTCTCAATCATTGCTCTCTCTGTCCATTTTCAAAATCCCTATTTCATTTTCCCTCATCCACCATGTCTCGCTCCCATACAGCATCACCGTCTCTCAAACCATTTCTTCATTCATCTCTTCAAAGTAAGACTTCGGTGTGTGACAATTCCTCCACATTCCTTAAACTTTACCCACCCCTACCTTATTCTAGCTGTCACAACCGCCTCACATCCACCACCCCCACTAACCCTTTCCCCCAGGTATGTGAACTCCTTTACCGATTCCACTTCAAAACACAAATTTTTCCACCTGTTCCACCATCCCTCTAGCTCTTTTCTTGCATCTTCCACACACAAAATCTCTTGCCAAACTTAGGGTCACTCTCTGTATTGGAAGAAGCTCTTGGAAGTCATCAAGATTTTCTAACAATCCCTGTTGTCACTTGGAAACCAGTTAAATTAAGCCAGTAGCACTTCATGTTAACTACCCACTTGTTAGGGGAAGACACCAAATTTCTGAACTTTAATCCAAACATGATAAATATGCTTTTGTAATTTTGTATTTTCCCCATAAAATGACAAATATAAATACACAGGCATTCAGAATGTTGTGATACAAACATGTGTAGATACACCAAAACCCAAGATTGGGATCAACTAACATTATGCAAACAAGATTTGATTTAGGATATCTATTAAATTATAATAAAAAGAGGTGATGCTGGAATCACAAACTGCAGCTTCAATGATACATTTTGCACTTTAGATAATTTATTGTTGGGGAAAGGTTAAAAGATCACACAGAAAGCATCTACATGTCATATGGGGTCTGTAGGTTTAGTAGGAATTATTACTTTAAAAATTGGCTGGTATTCTCAAAGGGAGTCTAACTTTAGACCCAGGTTTAAATCAAGGTTAGTCCTACTCAAATGGACCTTTTTCCTTTCAACATACTATGAAAGTTTAAAATATCAGGAGAGAAAACTCCTCGTGGATGGGCCAGAACCATGTGGAATTTTCTCACCTGTTACGGCACACCTTCAGAGTATGTTGAAAGGAAAAAAGGTCCACTCATGTAGGACTAACTCTGGTTTAAATCTGGGTCTAAAGTTAGACTCCCTTTGGGTATATCAGCCATTAAAGCTGTCATTAATTTCCACTGTCAGTAATTTTGTTTCTTATTAACATCTCCAGCCTCCAGATGTACATCAACTGAAGAAAGACCAACATCAGCTGATGCAAAAAGAGCAAGAACAAAGACAGCAGTTGGTACAGCAACAGCTATGCTCCCACAAGGAACAGCATAAACACCTGCAGACACTACAGAGAAATCTTGAAGAGAGACAACAAGCCCTAGACAGGGAGATAAAGCAACAAAGTGTAGGACAGGAACAGCACAAACATCTTCAGACTGTACAGCGAAATCTTGAAGAGAGACAACAAGCCCTAGACAGACAAATAAGGCAACAGAGTGTAGGGCAGAGATACAGTGCTCAAGATGAGGTACAAAGAGTACCTAGTAAATCTTCATCACAGTTGGGAATGCATCATCCAGAAGATAAGCCAAGAGTACAAGACATTCAACGTCAGGGTCCGGTTACATCTGCAGGCTTGCAAAGGGACGTCAGTCAAAGACAGCATGTTGGAGGAGAATATCAACAACCTCCAACAAATCTTAAAAGCACTCCGCCTGCAGGAGGCATATCAAAACAATTTAACCAGCAACAACTTCATGACAGACCTGAATCATTAATAGTCCCATCACAAGATATGTCAACCAAATTTTCTGTACCATCTGAAAAACAAGTGCTTGAGACATCTCAAGAAACACCTATCCTTCACCCTAACAGAACATGTGATGATGTTTTACATGGACAAGTACAGCATACAAATGGTGCTCTAAGTGAACAGCAACAGAGAATCCGTGATTACCAGCTCCAACTTGTCACCCAAAGCCGTCAAAGTCAGAACACCCTTTCAGAAGCCCAAGCTCGCTTGCAGCACGACGCATGAACTTGATGAAGCAGTACCCAGAACTAAAGTTACCAGATTATTCCCCTTATGTGAGCAAACCACTGGATCAAGAACCAAATGTAATATACAGTGAAGCAGAGAAAGAGCTTGGTCCTGTATCAGTATTATCGGTCAAGTCAGGACAGTTGCTCATAGTCGGGTAGACAACCAGAGGCACAATAGAGTTGTCTCTACAGATCATCCTTTTGAAGCAATGAGTAAGGAACGAGGTAGTACAGCATTACGTGCAAATCTACAAGAGCATCAGTTGGTTCTGATCTCAGCACTCGACCAGCTACACATTTGATAACTAGTCAGACTGGTTCTTATACTGCACAACAGCCTGTTCCACCAGATATTCCCTTTAGAATGACCCCACAGCAACTGTCTCAATCATTTCATCTACCTGGTCAAGCAGACCTATCTGTAAGACACCAAGAACAACCTGAAAATCAGCAGACCAAACCTGTAGTAGCAATTTCAGAATTCAGGGATTTCTTGAAGCAGCAAAGAGAGAAAGTAGAAAACAACAGAACAAAGAGCACCAAAGAAGAATAAAAGAGAGACAAGAACAAACTGAGGAAACAAATTAAGAGACAGATGGATCAGTATAGAGATCATTTCATTGCTCAACAAGAAGAAAGATCAGGAGGCCAAGAAGCAGTGAAGTTACCATAAATGTTCACCGCCCATATGCTATCTGAAACTCCAGACAGAGATAAATAAACCAAAATTTAGCGAATTGCCTTCCAGATTACAGGATTTAGGAGTTACAAGCACACAAGGAGTGGTCTCATCTCAGCCGGAACTTGCAATTCCTTCGATGGTCTGCAGGGAAGCAGTTCCAAGTGATCAATCTTATGAAGCATTACAAGAGCAAGTCGTCCACCTCCACCAACACGCTGGGCATATACTGCTCATAGTGAGGGTATCCACCCACATGAATTGAGTACTATCATTGAAGTTGACACACCTCGTAGTGAAAAGAAGTCATTGTTATATAGCCAGAAGTAGATAGGTCTTCTTCCCATAATCAAGCTTTAGGGTTAGGTTATCAGCAAGAACATAGGAGTTACTTGGAGTCGGACATTGTGAAAGAACAAAACCCCTTACAGGAGGGTTCAAAGAGTTATATGTTCAAAATGTTCTGGGATGATTGAAACACAATACCTGCAACTGAGTCCTAATCTGTCAGCAAAATATCATAGCTTGCCACCAAACTATTCAGAAGTATCCCAGGACGCCCCATTTGCTGGATCAATGACACCTACCTCGCATTGATACAATATCAGGAACCAATGAAGGAGGATTTTGGAAATGCAAGTATGTCCACACTATCTGAACACATGAACTCGTATGAGCTGCAAAATTTGACATTACAATCCACAGGGATTCATGACACATCAGCTCATGACTATGAATCTGACAAATCAAACTTCATACAGTTCACAGTGTTAGACCATCTTTAAGTCCAACTAAATATGACCCATCTTGATTATCACTACTGGTCACAAGACCACAAGAACAGAGGGGCAACAGATAGATACGTAATGAAGTGTATTATCCAGCTTACTGACATTCCACTGAGCCATTCTGGAAATATTAAACCCCGAGCTGAAAACAAGTCTTGGTGGTGATGTATGCTATAGTACCAAAGAGCACCGAGACTCTATCTCCCCTTCCCCCCCCCAGTGGCAGTTGGGCTTTCACAGAAGCATGGATAGTCAATTCACAACGAGAGACAGTGATGGGTTTCCTCTTTATGCAACATGATTTGGAGAGAGTGGTGAGCTATCCTGCATCAAAGGTATGTATCAACTTCAAGTATGCTTTTCCATATTCCCACTCCTACTTTCAGTGTGTCTGTGAAAAAAAAGCTGTATATATTTATAATTTTCGGGGTTCACTCATGGATTTTCATGAGTAAATGCTTGATTTTGCCGGCCTGCCTGGGAGAAAAATCAAGTGTTTACTCATGAAAATCCATGATTCAACCCCGTTCACATTATTTTGCATGTTTGTACCTTATATCCTTTCATCACACTTGAGAAAAACAGCATGATCGATGTATCAAATTGGATGTTCCATTACAAAATAGGGGTGTGCTTTTTATGTGCACGTAACAACAAAAAATATTTGAAAGTGTGTTTGTGTTTTACTCAACAAAAGGTTTTTTTTATTAACAATTTATTGGGCTTCAATATTTATTTTGAGAAAATAATAGCCATAGAAGCCCTACAAATTGTACGCACGTCTACCTATTTCTACATGCCTACCCAAAAAGTGATAAGAAATTATTTATTGCAGGGCCATGATCGTTGTTTATGACCGGCTCTTGACCAATCACAAATGCGGAAATCTCATGATGTGAACATGTTGTGCTAACTGCCTTCTTATATGTCATGTTGTCTTCTAGTGGTATCTCTGTACAGCAGGATTTTAAAAAAATATTAGCCCAATTTGCGATGAGTGTAAAGCTGCCCACAATTGCCAAAAGTTGCCCAAAATTGTTAGATAAAGGTAATTTGGAATCAACCTTTAAGGTTCCACAATTAAGTAGTTGTTATTATAGTGATTAACTTGCAAAAATTGTTTGACCACCAACACTGATTTCAGGCATACTTGTATTCAGGAAAGTAACTAATTTTACAAATGCAAAAACTTTCTTGTTTTTTTTGGTCACCTTGGAAGCAGACTCTTTTTGGGTCCCAATAAGAGTGGGAGCTTATTTGATCATGCTGCATGGTGTCTGTTATGTGATGTATGTCTGTATGTCATGATAAATAATCACTGTACCAACAAAACACAACTACCATGAATTTAGTAGGGTGGTAGACCATTGGTGCTGACGTTTGTGTCCAGATATCGGCATTTTATGCACCTTATGTTGGCTTTATGATGGCAAAAACACCCCCCCCCCCCCCCCCCAACCCCACAGCCAAAACGAGGAAATGCTGAAGTAATCATGCAAATGCAATTTTAGGGTATGTCATACTAATTTAAGTCCCTCTTTAACTTAGATAGTCAACATGCCTTGCATAATTTATGTTTCAATTCAAAAATACATAAAAAAGAGAAAATATTTTGAAAATGAAAAGAAAAATAAATGGAAAAGTGCACTGTAACAATTTTCCAAAACATGCAAAGTTCTGCAGCAGACACTCGAAATACTAGCTGTGAATTTACAATTACATACTTCAATCTAAATTGCTTCCCTTTTAACCTGAGACGAATATACCTAACAGAGATTCGAAGCAAGTAATCAATGGATTGTTTGCAGCGTGCAGTGTCTGGTACCGTTATTACGTAATTCAAAGATTCCCTCGACTGATCGAAGCAATAATCGTTATTCAATACATTTCAATGTTTAACCCCAAGATTTAGTTTGGCGGGCTATTTTTAAATCAATGATGCTCACACGTGCGTGTTATTTGTCAAAAAGCCTTGAACACAGTTTAGTACTCAATGACTTTTGCATTCAAGCCATGGATAAATTTAAATGACCCCCAATTTTTGTACACTCATTTGTCGACTATAGGTAGCATTTGCTCAAATTTCAATGTATTAATGACATCCTTGGATATCTTCAAAATATACTGAGTTAATTAAAATGTGTATTTTCTCTTTCAATATCAAAGAATTGAAACAAATGTGGACCAGTTTATTTCTCAAACTCATATTTTTAAACAGCAATAGGATGTAATATTGGACATTTTATTTTAATTTTGACTTATGTCTTTTGAAAAAGAAGTATTGATGACATGGCCAAACCCATAAAGTGTTATGTGAGCCGTCCTAATAATAATTATATTCATGTTAGGTCATGAATTGAAGCACAGAATTGGGTAAAATTGCCTGCTTTGCAGGATACCTCGCTTATAGAAAACTTAAGGCGCTCACAGCGCCCACAGTGCGGCCAATTCATTGCAAGCCGAAACAGACCTGGTTCGATACGCTCGAGTTGTTAACAATGGACTACAGCTTGCTCGATTGTGTTGGTATATTCGTCTCAGCTTTTAACCATATCAGATTTATTTTTCAATTTAGCCTAAAATGATTCACTTTCTATTTTATTAATTTATTTACTATTAGTTTTGAAATTTATTTAATAACAAAATGGCAGGAGCCATTTCAGTCCATTCCACATCCCAACTAGGCATCTAGTCTATGGTACTAGATCAAACTGAATGTAATAAAAAAACCATAACTTGTGTTTAGTGTTCTTTCAACCACTTCTGTTCTGTAATTTTTAATTTTATCTGACTACAGAATTAAATAAAACCAACAATTACAATTTTGTTAAATTTTAAATCATTTTGAGGACAAAATTGATTTGCCAAAATAGGCGGCATAAACTTTGTGGTTTAAACCCGGTTTAAACCGGGCGGTTTAAACTGGGCGGTTTAAACCGGGCGGTTTAAACCGGGCGGTTTAAACCGGGCGGTTTAAACCGCTCGCTTTTTTTAACCGGCCAACCCTGGCTTATGATCTAATTTGCATATAAACAATGTATACACATAGGGCCACCTTAAGTAAGGACGACATAATTCTTATTTAGCCTTAATGTTCATCTTTTCAACAGACTGTGTTATTTCAGACATCAAGCTTAACTACAACTTCAGATCATCCAACACCTAAAATTGACGGCAATCCATTACTTCAACACAGGAGACTTACAACACACAGACTGGACCTTACACCAAAATCAGTCACTTCAGACCAGTATGCGATCTTTCAGCCCACAGTGGATGACTCCCCACCCACTGCACATAGCTCATTATCCACACCAAGAGAGTCACTTGATGGTCAAAACATTTTGCTCCACGTTTCAGTAGAAGTTTTGGATCAGGATCATCTTCAAGCTCAGATGACACCCCTGTAAAGGTAAATTGTGCGGCTGTGTGAGAACTCCTAAGTCTGCTAAAGGGGGCATTTTGAGGACAGATTTCCATGTTTCCAGTTGAAGGGGTGCTGCAAAAAGCTTGACAGGCAGAGTTTTTTGATTAGTAGAGTGAGTACTCGTCACCTTCAAAAAAGAACAAATATGGTCCAAAGCCGAGATGTCAGAAAGTGTCAAATGGAAGATATCTTGGCACCAGAAACCAATGAGGAGGATATGAGTATTTTTGGATCAGAGCAGATTATCAATGCTTTCACAACATATCCTCTCGGCACCCAGTTGTGGACCAAACTGGACCCTAGAATCCTTAGAGTTCAAGAGACCATGTAGACCAAGCTTTCCTATGGTTTCCCAAAGACACTTAAAGCAAGTCAGATTTATACTCAGAGTTATCAACCTGGTAGTATTCACATAGTAGTGTTACAGATTTTAATTATTTGCATCCCCATAACAGGAAGTGATTGGTGCTGAAATTGAGTGAAATGGGTGAGATTAGTACAACTGGAACATGAACCTCCTAAAAAAGCTTACAACAGACACAAAGTCAAGACAAGTGTTCTAAAACAGCAATCTGTAAGACTCTCTGCATCTCTGTCCCAACCTATGTTTCACCTCGCTTCGGCTAAACCCACATCGACCAGGCATACTTCTGGCGATTATTACAACACTCACCCACACCACAAGCCCATGATCATTTGATGGGTGGCCTTTCCCATCCAGAACTAGCAGTCACCTCATTGATCCCACATACTCTGGTTTTCTTCCATCCCACCAGCAGTCCAAATTTACTGAAAGTGGTGAGATTCCTGATTGCATCCCGCATATTGGTGGTACAACTAGCCACAGTTATACAGAACCGAGAGGGGGAAGTCTTTCCCTTTTGACAATCACATATTCTTCAGTCTCAGTTTCCACCAGATCATAGAAGTTAGACACAAATTTCTCAAATTTTTTGACGGCAAGCATATGATAGAAATGTATCGACCCACATCTGCAACGATACTCTGATGCATGAGATATTACAGAACGCGCCAGCATAGCACAGACATAACACCATGATATTCTGCTGTGGATGTTGCTACTGGCTCAAATGCTCCTCCTCAATGACTTCAGACACCGGGATCCCTCAAAGGACTCAACTGTCATCCATAAAGAACCAAGATCTCAGAGAGTTCAAGGAATTCCTCTAATGCCCCTCTTTTCAGATGTTTCCATCAGTCAAAGAAGTGCGTCTTTTGAGAGTGACTACAGGGTGAATTTGGAGATGTCACTCAAGTCAAAGTCAATCCAGACCCGATACCCACATTTGCTCCATCAGAAATGTGATTCCTTACCATGGCCACATTGGAATGAAAGAGCATCTAGCATGCCGCCAAGAGACATAACTGGAAAGCCTCAACTCACATTTCAAGTCTTTCCAATTGAGAGGTCAAAGTTCATAGGTCAACTTTCTCTAGTGCTGGAAGACCAATTCAACACCTCTGCATGAACTGACTTCAAGTACTCTATCTAAAACTGGAGATGAGGTAGGTCCATCCAATCTTGGATACATATACTGCATTTGAGACCTTAAAGGGTTTTGGGCATGATAGAAGGATTACAGGAAGACACATCGCGGTATTGGGGGTGGAATAGTCCAAGCCTGTAACCGATTCTCTCACAACCCAGCGTGCTCTGGTTGTTGTTGTTGCGCAAGCACTTTGCATTTGTCACTGTTTGTAGTTCAAGCACCACACATAAATTCTGTGTGTCATGCATTATGTTATCAGTGTTGCATTTCCTCACCCTCAATGTTCCATTGAATGATACGGCAAATTTTCTCAACCGTATCAAAAACCAATCGATGGAAGAAAGACATAACCCTCTAAAAAGATTCCTCCATTCTTATTCTAATGCACAAAAAAGTCTCCTGATGCCCCTGGAATTTTGCTTAATAAGTATTATTATCAGAGTGGCTGCATGTGGCATAATAAATTGCTGTTGTTTGTTCTCTAAATGCAACAAATGTAAAATACTTTTGTGTATCATAATAGCTAAGGACTCCAAATATGACAATATGATTGGCTCAAGGGTGGTGCCCAAAACTATGATAATAAGGTGTGTATGTTTCATAATACTTTTGGGCACCTCAAACTAGTTTCTGACTACTCTTGTTTCATCAAGGAAGCCTCCATCTTGGTTTTATTTTAGATCTTGGTTTTGGTGGGGCCATTTAGTGACCGACCCTCACTGGTGTACCCTGCTGATTGAAGGCATCGGTAGGACTTAAGTGCCTTTGATAGGTGCCATTGTTCATAACACTGTTGGTTCTCGGTCACCAGGGAAGTTAAAGCGGACTCAGAGAGCCTGATGAGGCGCATGTCGAACCATGTTTTTTTGCCTATACATAATGCTTATCCATTACTAATCATTGTGTGAATAACTAAGCTCAAATCAAAACTTTGATATAGAAATCACAACTTTGTTATAATTCCGGATCCAGAATTTTGGTTATACACGGTCAATCCTATGGCCTTGTATACTGTCCATAAATATTTACTGCATGAAACAGGAAAAACCGATTCATCTCTAACTTCTGAATTAAGCATTTAGGTTACCATCTTAGTTCTAGATGACTAATTTTAAATACTACAACAAAAAAATTACATTAAAAAAATCTCGATTTTGGCCTTTAAAAAGGTTATACTGCATGATATTTGTGTGTTAGAATGACACATGGGACAATATACCAGTGGGTATAGGCCATATGAGGCTAAAACAATAGAACCAGAATGTCCTTTTTCAAATTCTTAACTTTAACTTTTTATTAGGGTTATGGTTACAGTTATGGGTATTTTTTATAGGTGGGTGAACCGATCATAGTTCGATTTTTCAAATGTCTTCTCCCTCACAGAGAATGCACACCCACACTAGAGTAATCGGTGTTAATAAGTAAATGGGTCAACCCATTTGTTTTGAGACGATTTTTGTTATACATCAAAGAACACATTTCCTGGGCCTTAAATTTCTATGTTAATATTTTTGGGGGATGGCATTCTTCTCTTCAGCACACAGGGTCTGTAGAAACAGGTCCTAGAGGAACCGGATCTGACGTTAGTTTCACTGAACACCACACAGTGTTCTTCCTATCCAGATGTAGAGCAGGAGCAACAGGAACAGCAGGTGCAACATGCCAACTGATCTTATTAAGGCTGAAATTCTGCAGACCACATGGGGCCTTGAGGAGAAGGAGAATGTTTGAAGCCTACAAGGTTGGAATGACCCTTATATTTTATATGTATCTAATTCTACTTCTCATTCTAATCCTCAAGTTAAAGGTTTATTCGTGATTTCAAGACCTCTGTTTTATTATATTTCATTGATCACTAGACATCCTTGAAAAGCCTTATTCCCTCACAATGTGAGGCGATCCCGATCTTGCGGTTTTGTGTTATGAAGCAAATTTCTTTGCTCGTCCCACGGTCCCATAGGCTACTGTGCTGTATTTTCTGTCCCCGTTACACGCACACCACACCGGACAGAAATACAAAATTGTGAATTTCTTACAGATGCACCGAATAATATGCACGTAAGATTCAGCACACATGGATTACTGAGGCTAACGGTTCAGTTGATATAAAAATCTCAACATTTTTTAGGTAAGTCGGGTGGACGAGGCAGTGGATCACGAACTGCCCTTTAAACCTGAGAATGAACATGAAATACTTAACCAATACCAATGAAATGACTTAAAATTTTTAACTACTTACTTCCCCATGCAGACAGGATGATAATTGATTATCTTTTCCTGGAAATTGCCAGTGCAAACTGCAAGGTGGAAGAAAAAAAAAAACCACACCTGCCGATTTGAACCGGCATCCTCCGTCTACTAGCACGCACTCTTGCAATTGAGCTAACACGCAGGTTGGAGAGGAGTGATGATTTAATAATCACGGTATCAGTCCTGAGAGGTGGCCATTGCTTTCCTAGTGGACATCATCAGTATGGTAAATTTTTGAACATAAAATAGTATATGTAAAAATACCATTCTGATGCTGACCCCTTAGGTACAGCCAGAGATACAGATATGTACTTTCCAAAAAATTTCGGATTTTTTGGCCATAAATAAAAAAATTGGAAATGTAAAAATATATATTTTTTTTTTTCAATTTCTGAGATCAAAATGAATGATAACGGTAAAACTGCATCAAAAACCAAAGGTTAAGTAACGATTTATTTTAGAGAAGGGGTCCGCGTAAGAAAATACGTTCCCCTCCCCGGATCTTCATTGGATGCTACGCTAAATTCCCATTCCCATTGGTTCACATTTGTGGATTTTCAGGAAATGGGACTAATCTTCTGTTACATCTTTTTGGGTCAACTAGATTAGCAGAAGGTAGGAAGTGGATTAACACCATCTACCTCTGTACATTGTATTCCACTAACATTGTGACGTGTTATATCAAAGGTACCTCATGTCGGCTACGGCATAAACGCATCGTGAATAATAGGGATTTCTAACAGTAACTTATATGGCGTTTGCTTACTGTTTTTGAGCTCTTAGTAACAGGGTTTCCCACCTTTTTGTCCCGATACCCTCATTTCTTGACACTTTAGCTTGCGGCGACCCTATTACTCTCAAATAATCTATGCTCAAAAGAAATTTGACCTGTCAAGAAAATAAATTAAGGTGTTGTGGAGAGGTATGTTCAATGTCAGCCCAATTTTTTCGACCCAGGGGGAAGGGGCTTGCACAAGGTCGCCTATATCTAGCGGAAGCTCTGAATCTACCAGTTACAGGGAAGCAAGGGCAAGCCTTAAACATTTCGGGCATTCAAGGCATGGTGCTCTCCCTTCCTAAAATTGCGCATGAAGTGTGCAAAAATACCAATAATTTCATTACAATCGTGTTTTCAGTTTTGGTGGTCTTTGAGACAATCCTGTAAGTGACATTTAACTGATTTGCGTGCAAAGCGCGCGGAATTTTGCTAGCAAAATACAACTTCAATTGATTATCAACCACTGGCAAAATCATTTGGCTAGCTTGAACAATACTTAAATTATCTTATTTGCCAATTCCCCTGTCCTTTTAGACAAGTACTTTTCATTTGATTTCAATAACTCTCGCTACCCCCTTCTTAAGGTCCGCGACCAAAGGGGTCGTGACACCCAGTTGGGAACCTTGTCTTAGTAGTTGTAGAGATTTTAAGACAAAGTGTACCTTTGTGTAATATTTGTTCATGAAACCATATTTTACTTCTGAGCTAAGTGTATTTTTCTGTTTACTAGATCGTCTGAAGGTATCACGCCTCAGTCTCCTCCAGAGGCATTGCGAACGCAAGGCGGGATTTAATTCATGGCCTCAAGACTCGTCAACAAGATGTCAAGATCAGGGCTAAGACCCAGTCAGTTACTGCTTTCTCTACCACAGTGACCAACAAAAAGACGTCTAAAGAATCAAAAACCAAGAAGCTTACTCCAAAGGGTAAGTATTAACTGTTTTGGACTTCAGGTCAGGTCTCTAATCAAGCTTCCTACAAAGTAAAAAAAATCTTTTAAGGTAGGATTATTGGCTATTATGCTCCCCTAGAAAAATCACTATGAAAACAGATTTACTCAACCAATTCATTTGAATCTTGGTTCATATAAAGAATATCCTTTAGTGCACATCTTTTCCGAATTTCATGTGACCGGTTTAACAGACTAACAGTTTTGCATTAACTTTATTCTTAACTGTAACCATAGTTCCTCCCCTTTCCAGAAAAATTTGGCCCTAAATTACTGGTATTATACTGGATTCTAATCATACGGTGAATCCTATCTGGGGATTTTATTTAAGCATTTCGAGTGAAATCAAACTGACAAACTCAGGCCTGTAACCAGGATCTTTTTAGAGGGGGCAATTTTTTTTTTAAAGGGGACTTTCCCCAATTTCAGCCCCCCTCAAAAAGGGGGGAGGATGAATTTGGCAAAAGTGAACTTTTTAACCATTTTGGGGGCAAAAAAAGCACAAAACCCTATTTTTTTGCCTTTGTTTAGCTCTTTTTAGGGTTTTTTAGGGGCTTTTTGGATTTTTTTGGGGCCCTCCCTGATTACAGGCCTGGACATGCTGAAATGTTCCCTTTCCAATCTAAAATCTAGCTAAAATTTACAGGTGCCGACAGTTCAAAGCCAAGTAACACAACACCAAAAGTCTCCCATCAAACCAGAGGAGGGAGTGCCAAAGATACTAGGTCATCCCATCTACCATCCAAAGGCAAGAAACCCCAAAATAAGACCACCACTAGAGATGACCGTAAAGCCGCTCAAAAGGAGATGTATCAACGCACTGGACGGTAAGAGATAGGCATATGTCATCAGCCTTGCGTATAACTACATTTGTCAATAGGGGTGTGTGTTCTGATAGTCTTTAGGATCCCCTGACTTACATGGAAGTTGTTTTGATTTTTGTATCATACGAAAGACCATGTTTTTCTCATAGCGCTGTTATCTCATCTGGGTCTCTTGTCGGTGCTCAGCCTTTATCATTGGCCCTCCTTTCGCAGTATCACTTCGTGATGCACAACATTGCGCGTACTTGCTAGCAATTCCAAATCTTAGTTTCATTGGAGGTGAAAACAAACTCCTGAACAAACTTTGATTCAAGGCCATTTGGGAAGCTTTATGACCATTTCTTTTGGATTGCTTCTAGCATGTAAGTGAAACGAATAGGCATTCCAAAATGCGCATGTTATTTCTTAACTAGCGGCTACCATTCCAGTCTCCTGCTATCCTTCAGGTAAAAATACAGCATATTTTTTTGCCAGTTTACACGGCGGCCTATGGAAATCCCCACCGCAAAACGGCCGCCCTATGACTTGTGACGTCAGCGTAGACAGCTCTATAGTTGTCTGAAATTTCAGCTTCCAAATTATGCATTTTCTGTCCACTATTCTTTATTCCATTGGACACAATGGTATATATAGTGGCAGCACCACTTTTTCTTGGTGTGGGGGGGGGGAGGGGGATGAGGGGAAAGGTGAAATTTGGGTGGACAAAAGTGAAATTTGGGGGGGCAAAACATCACAAATTTGGAGATTTTAACCAATTTGGGCCCAAATTTGCACCAAAATTTGGTGTTTTTTTGCCTAAAACAGTTTATTTTAGCCAAAAATCTGGGGGAAATGAAAAAATTAGGGGGAATTCCCCCCACCAGTTTGGCATAGGTATTAACTTAGCATATCTACTAGCTTCGCATACAAACTTTATCTTATACATAGATTATTATGCTATTACTGATACAACTGACTGAAATATTCCTTCAAATTTTGGAAGAGATGCCAGCAACATTTGGGTTTTCAGTTGAAAAGTCCACTTCTCAGAAAATCTGCATCCCTACCAAAACCACAAATACAGGTCACATGGCTGACAGTGTTACATAATGTAATAAGTATATTTTAGAATGGGAGGGCCTTATATGCATGATTCTAGCAGAATCTATGACAAAGCGAAACTCAATTCAATGCACGCGAGGATCAAGTAAATAATACAACCCGAGAAAGTAACTTGGTAAATATTATATAGAAGCTCGGAGAAACTGGCGAGCACAGAACTAAATAAAGACGAAAAATACACTGTCTCGAACCCGGACCTCTCGCTTTCTAGGCGTGAGAATTACCACGAGGCCACAGAGGACTGTGTTTATGTGGATACCAGTGAACGAGTGCTAATATATTTCAGTCTTTATTTTAGAGTTTCTCCGCCAGCCAACTATAGCTGGCAGGACCACTTAGCAATCCGTTGTGCGTGTGTATCACTAAAATGTTAAGTTTTTTTTAATTGACCTCAATTGTAAAGTTAGAAGTTCAATTGGAACCAAACTTGTATCATAGGTGCACCGTGGGATCCCTCATATGTTGATGAGGTCAAATGTCATGTGCCAAGGTCAAAGGTCATGTGAGGTCAAGTTGAAAGATAGGCTCAAATGTAAAATTGACCAAAATAGGCTGGTGGCCCACAGCTTATATTCTTTGAATATAGCGAGCGTGAAAGCCGAGAACTGCGCAATTCTAGTTTAAATTAGTTATCAACCTTAACCTTTACATTTTAGAAGTCACTAAAAAGACACCAACTTACCACCCTATGTATTTATTTGACCGATGGTTTATCTTTTTTCACTCTTAAATTTCTGAAATGAAGCTTACTTAAATTAACGAGGTAAGTTGGTGTCAACCTGGAATGAAAATTAGGTGATTTTCGGATGTTAGAATGTGGTCTTCAGCCGGATTACCAGCAGGTTGAAATGTGTCGTCCGAAGCTAGTTTTGCTAAATTCGGATGGTCGAATTACCACTATTTCGAACGTTGATTGATTATTAATTGTTGTGACTTGATTTGTACAGATTGTACGGCCAGCTGGATGAAGTTAAGCAAAGGAAAGTGGAGAGGGAACGAAAGGAGCAGTATGCCACCAACCGACAGAAGAGGAAAGAATTTGAACAAAAACTACAGAACAGACTTAACAAATGGGCCAAAAACAAGGACAAATGAGATGTTTTAGGAATATATGGGTGATACAGGTTTTGGGGTACCAAAATCTCAAAATGGCGAAAAAGTGCATGAGTGAGTTAGGGCCTTCTGTTAGTTAAACCCTCGAAATAAGATATTTTAAGAATGCTAAAGGAACAGTAATCCACATTTGAACCAAATAAAGAATTTGAACAAAAACTACAGTACAGTCTCAACAAGTGGGCCAAGAACAAGGACAACCAAGATGTTTTGATAGTTCTAAACAGAAGGAACAGTTATCTACCAACCAAGGGAAAGAGTAAGGGAAAAATTGAACCAAAATATAAATAATAATATAAATTATTTTGCTGATTATTCTGTTTATTGTAAATAGTTAAAATATATATAAAGAAAACTATCTGTAACACAAAAAAGGAAGTATTCCCTAGCAAGAAAGGTTCCTTTAAAATATCATCCACACTAACAATTGATGGAAGAATCTTTATGTAGTAATTCTCTGCCAGAAATGTAGTATTTTCTAATGTGAGTTGTGATGGGGAAAATGTTCATGTGTTACAGCCAATTTGTGTCTTAAATATATGAATTATTTAATCAAAAGAGAAGTTCATGAACAAAATGACAGTAAATTATTTGCGCATGGCTGTTTGCCAGTTACTGTGTTCAGTTAGAAGTACTTGTCCCTCCAGAACAAAAACAAACTCGCCATTCTGACTTGGCCTTAGGTTACAGCCAGAGGGTGTATTGAGCCAATTCCACAATGCACTAGTTTTGGGAAATTTCACCTCAATAGGGTCATGTGATCCCACAAAAATCCTATACTTAACACATAAAAAGCCTGACGTTTATGCTCATTTTAGTTTACAAAGCGTTAGTACTTGGGGAATTTTTAGCATGATCATGAAATGTCTTGTGGTTCTTAAACTTTGGAACACTTTTTATCCCTAAGTACTGACATGTGTTTAGTACAGTACAGCATAGGCACATTGTAATGCATCATGGGATTGATTCAAAACACCCTCTGGGTTACTGCGTTACCATTTGACTGGTGTACTGTCCCCAGACATATCCTGCATGGTACTGTTAGGACAATTTCTTAGAACCAAACAAATACCTGATTGAAAACAAAAAACCAACAATCAGCACAAGTTATTTAATGTCTGCGTAATTTGTGTATTATAGATAAAAGGTTTGTGAGTGCAGTGTCATATGTTGCATTCATTAGGTCAATGAAGTCAATTGCATAGTTCCTGATTCATACTAGCAGATTAGACATAAGACAGATACCCGCTGCCAACCGCCTTAAATCCAGAGAGAGTTTCTTAGGTAAAGTCCAACCTCTTGAAACAGTCTCAAAGGAGCTCAAGAGAGTCGCCTTGTGGAAAGAAAGACTTGCCATCAACCAAGTAACATCTATTGGCATTGAACCCAGTGAGCGTCTCCCACCTGGAGCTGACTCCTCATGGGCTGAATGGCGATGCCTCAACAGATTGAGAACCAGAATTGGCCGATCTAAGGTTTCCTTGCAGAAGTGGGGCTACCTGGAAGCAGATCAGGACACTACCTGTGGTTGTGGAACAGCACCACAGACAATGGAACATCTCTTGGTCTGCCCACTGCTAGAGCAACAATGCACAAACAAGGACCTTGCGGAATTCAGTGAAGCAGCCAGACGTTGTACCCATCTCTGGCTGGATCATATTTGAGAACCACAGTGTTTGGACACGATAAGAAGAAGAAGAAGACATAAGACTACTGCCTGCATAATGGTGTCGGATGTTTTAAAGCCAGTCTGTTCAGATGGGGGTTTGGCCAAAAGTCCAGCCTGAGTGTGTGGTGCAGAAGAGCAGACAGCTGATCACATCATCACAGCCTGCCCCCTGTCACTGTATCTCAGGTCTGATGGAAGCTGATGGCACTACCAAGGAATGGCTGATTCACAGTGGTTTTGAAATTTAATTCTTTTGTTCACTGACATACGCAAGAAGACGCTGGAGTTTTTGACCACCAACCATGCTCCAGGAGCAGATCTTCCTTACTACCCTCAAAGGGCAGCTATTGTTTTTGTTCTGATCTTTTTTGAACTTGGAATTTTTCCCTCTAACCTGAAAAAGTAATGACGAACTTTATAATTTAAAGAAGCTGTAGTGGAATTCGAACCCCAGACCACTGTATCATGAGATTAGCCATTTAACCACAAGACCAGCAAGGAGGGGGGGTAGGACATGCCAACCTAACAGCAACAGCGAATTCAAAACTGCATCAACTTCCGAGTGCTAGTCTGTTTCAAAGACTTAACGGTAGGAGGGCGCTCTTATGCATATCGAACGGTTACACACAGACTTGACTAAAGACTAGGCCTGGTCACGAATATTTAAATCTAAATGACCGTTATTGGAAATTACACTATTTTGCAGCGGGGTTAATCCACTAACCCCGACGAGATCAAGAACGTTTTTCCTAAATTATCATGTGATATTATAGCTCTTTTGAACAAAGGTTTAAGAGATGATTGTAATGTCATGGGAACCGAGACTGCCCAAGTAAATGCACTTAGCAGTTTCACAAATTACAGTTTGGAAATACCTATCCTAATGCCAAATCGAGCAGACGTGTCCTACCCCCCTGAAGATCCAGGGAGGATTGATGCTTGCCAGATTTGCCATTCATTCTATTCCTTGATAACATATTACAGGAAAAATTGTTATGCCTATTTGGAATCAGAATTAAAAATGAATAGCTCCCTCTGGAATGATTTGTTACAACTATGCTCCAGGAGCATAAATCCAGGCGAGGATCCAGGGAGGGGGCACGGCCTCAGGTAGATTCTGCAAAAATAGCCAACCCATTTTGGACAAGTGTCAGCCTTCAGCCCCCGGTAATTTTGACGTTTTTCAAATCTGGGATCCGCCCGTAAGTGGTGGTCAAGATCTCATTATCGCAATCGCCTCCAGTCAGGCTGCACCCCTCAGGAAAATATATAGTAGAGGCCGCCTCCCTTTTTGATGTCCTCTTGGGTTCATAGTTTACCAGAGCCTCTCATTGTATACAAATATATTACTGACCATGAGAGGATCGGGTTAAAAACTATGGTCCCGAAGGGATTACATCAGTGCTATTTTGCAAAATTAGCATAATGCCGGGGGGCCACTTGTATTCAAAGTGTGGATATGGTGCGTGAACATGGACTTTCAAAATGCCCCCCCTCAACAGTATTTTTACACCGACTAAAAAACAAGTTAAACCATACCCTAAACAAGTATTTGATATGTTGATGAAACCTCAACAAGTAGACAGTACATTGACTCGCTTAAATTACTCGTTATTATCTTGCTTTGCTTTACTTCCTAAGTTCAGATTACAATATTTTGGATGATTTTGATTCCTGCTTAATGAGATATAATTTCAGGGTTAAGAAAAACATACCCTTTTTTCCATATTTTGCTGTTTTTGACACCCTAAACGATGTACGCGAGTACATCGCCTGTTGGAAAAAAGACACCCTTTTTACGCATTTTCTTGTTCATGCATCATATCCACCTTACATACAAGTGCCCCCCGGGCACTAATGTAGTCCACCGACGGACCTAGTTTTAAGCCAGAGACTCGAATGAGTTCAGATATATTTGTTTTGTCTACTTTATTAAGAAATTTCCAGTGAACAATGCAAAACAAATTATAATTTTTGCATTCATCATTTCAATAAATTTCATGTCAAACAATGCATCTCTGTGAATGAATGTGGTAGTATGCATGCAGTCCACTACATGCAAATGCAGACGCGATCACAGTAACGCGAACCGTAAATAGTACCTCTGAGCCGTAAATAGTACTTCTGAAAAATGAACTATTTATGGGTGGGTGTGGCTTAGGGGTACTATTTACGGATGGTGCCGATTTCTCGCCGCATAGTTGAACTATTTTTAATCACATGATAGAGTTTCAACCAATAAACAATCTTAAATTTATTAATGAAGTATATAATAGTGTGTGTATATATATATATATATATAAATTACAAATGGGGGGGGATTACTATCCTAACAGATGTAAAGGAGTATTTACTTTTTCAGTGAGGAGTAGCTAAGCCGTGTTTCAAATTTTACGCCATAAAAATCTTTCATATCCAAAGATGTGCACTCCTCATAAATCTTTTATCTTTTAAATTGGTTGCATTCTGTGTGTGGTTTTGTAAAATCATACACACAAATCATGAAACACCTTTAATTTAGGCTTACAAGATAATTGTTGGTATCAGCTCATGTAATAATTCCATGCTATTAGTTGTGTTATGTAGGTAGTGTTAATAAATTATTGCCATACCTACGATAAAGAAACATCTTGCTTGATGACTGATTCTTAGAAACAAATCTGTGAAACATGTTGAGTGTGAAGCTTTACTTGTTTCATTTTGTATTTCAATTTTGGTCGTAATTGCCCGAGGGTGCTCAGAGCAATATCATAAAATCACTCTTTCTGTATCAAATGTGTGTGGATATTTTAGTTAAGAGTTTGCACATTTTTCGACAGATTGTGCAGCAAAATCCACCTTATGAAATGGCAATGTCTGTCTGGATGTGTGGGTGTGGACGGATGGATGGACGGATGGACTGACCTCTGCAAAAAAAAATAAAATAACATTTGGCCATATCTTTTTCCTAGATGAGCTAGAGTAGCTAAATATAGGTATATTGTGGGATGGCACATGTCCCTACTAACCATGTAATTCATCCCCCAGGATCTTTTTTTTTTTTTTTTTTTTGGGGGGGGGGGGGGTTATTGAACATCAAAAAGGTCAACATTTCACAAAAAGGTCAACATAGCCATGTCTTTTTATCCTCCTGGCTTGAAAAGCAGAAGGGGATTTTGCGGTAGCGTGCATGCACGTTCCAGTTTGGTTAGGTTTTGGCTAGGATTTCGTTTTTCAGGTCTTAGAAAAGTTGAAGTCCGATTGAAACTAGACTTGGGGTTAAGGTGCAATAGGGGTTGGTATTATCATGAGCAACCCAGAAAAGTATAGTTTGCACATATGGTAGGATGTTTAGAAGGGAGGAGTGGGACCCAGTCAACATCATCATTACCTCTTCAATTACAGAAAAGGTTTGCACCTGGTAGTTAGTATGGACCTCTTACATCAATGCTTAGGTAGTACTAACAAATTGTGGTATCACTTTTTCAATAGGGGGCCAATTAGTTTACACAGGGGTCAGATTTAAAAATGCTCTAATCATGTGAAATGATGCCAGATTGTCAGGTCTAGTCATAAGGATTCCAAAAAGTTCTAGGACCATTGCTGTTGGGAGTTATGGGTTAATAAAATTGTAAAAAAGGCAATTTTATTTTGCCACTTTATGACACCAAAGAAAAACATCCAAAAACATATTGATCATTGTTTTGTCAGAATATACAATAATTGGTGACAATGTTTAATAAGAAAAAAACTATCATCCTGGTAAAACCTGCCGATTCCAGAGAAACTGTTTCTGTGTTATTGGGGCCCTTTCGGGGGGTAGGACATGCCAACCATACCGCAACAGCGATTTCAAACGCAAATACTTCCGGGTGTAGTCTGTTTCAAAGACTTAGCGGGAGGAGGGCGCTCTTACGCCATATCGAACAGTCACACACAGACTGGACTAAAGACTAGGCCTGGTCACGAATATTAATCTCATGCCCGTTATGGAACTTACACTATTTGCAGTGGGGTTTAATCCCTAAACCCGACGGATTTTGTGAAACCAATATTTTTCTTAATTATTATGATATTACTGAGATCTTTCGAACAAAGTTTAAGAGATGATTTTTCATGTCACTGGGACCGAGCCTGCCATAGTAAATGCACGTAGCAGGTTCCACAAATTACCGTTTTTTGGAATCCCAATGCCCAAATGAAGCAGATCGTTTCGCTACCACCCCCCCCACCACCGTTTTCAAGACATTTGCTCAGTGATGGCGCACAGACTCTTTTTCTGGGGGAACAATTGGGGTACAAGTGAAATGGGGGTGGGGGTCTCACTGGGCATATGGATGTGCGCAGGTGTTTGAACCGCTAGACCCTGACAAATATACCAAAAATGACAAACTTTGATACCCATGCCTTATACCTAACGCCAACCTTAAAGTTATTGAACCCCCAGCTCATTAAACTATTACCCGTCTATATACCGTGCTAATGATCTAATGATAATTGACATTAACTTTACAGTAATTATGCTTCTTGTGAGATAGGAAGTTAAAGGGAGGATCTTGAAGAACGGGGTGCAAAATGCATTGACATGGGGCCTGACTTAGTGCACGTAAACCAAATGTTTTCGTGGCGGTTTTGGTAGTTTGGGGTGAGCCCCAGAAGCTGATGAAAATAAATGTTAAATGTTTTTGAGCCTTCTGGCCAGGACTCTATTTTTAATTACGTTTGTATTGCTTCTTCATCAGTCATTGACCCACTGTAAATATACTTGCAACAGAAATGCAAACCCCCCCCCCCCCGCGGCTCTCCCCACATTGAACCCCACAGACTTCACACCACACAGAACAGATTTAATAAATGTGGAGCTAGGTGAGATAGTTGAAATCCAAAAGGACGCACGTTAAGTGCGCATTGCCACCTTTTCAGGGATATCCTGTACTGCGCAGCGGCACTTGGGGTAAGTAAATCCAAAAAAGTGCGCGCGCACTTCGGATAAATCCGGGTAAAGTGCGCAAGGCACCAATTCTATCCGATGTCTAGGAACCGGATGTGCGATCGTTATAATATTGAGCCAAGAGCCTCTTGTATCCTGTTGTAATTGTATATATCAATTACAATGGCAATGAAAGTGTTTTACAAAATCTCAAGGTATGTCATTGGTTTTACCACACACCGAAAACTGCTCAATGTTGGACAATCCTCTATGGTTGCTACGTATTTGGATATTACGAGTAGACTAAACCAAACAAAACTGCCGAATGGGGAAAATAATTAAATGAATGATATTTCAAATCTACAAAATCATAAAACCCCTGCGGATTCACAGTAGACGAACTAAACATGTTAAAATTCATTTAGCTCATATCGGAACACTTTACTGTAGCAGTGTAATATGCAGATTTCAAATACGGGCTAAATGATCTTATCGCGTAACTCGAACACAATGTACGAATTTTGAACCCAATTATTATTGCACGGACAAGATTACCAAGATGTACATTTATGCGAAACAAAAAGTTATCAGCAGCTGAAAAAAGTGTTTTGTAGGAAAGAAATAGAAAAGATAATACAGTTTATGATAATTAGTATAATTGTACTGTTTTTAAAAGATGAAACATTAAACTCTTTACAATATACGAAACGATATATACGAATGTCTTAAAAATTCGAACCAAACGTCAATGTTATTATCAAAGCGCTTTTGACGTTATGTGTTTTTTAATAAAGCGAAATTTTGGAGGAAGGTTGCCAAAATAGATAACCAAAATGTCCAACTTTTGCTCCAAGAAAAGCATTTATGGATAAGATCTATATGGTTTCGATCCACTATGATTATAAATTACTTCGTGACTGTAATTCCATTAAAAAACAAAACATTCCTTTATAATTTTTATTCAGTTATTATTCCCAAAGAAAGAAAATCTGGTTCTTTCTTGAGGATTTTATTAGTTGTCGAAAGTCTTAGTGGATGCGGTCAGGATTGCAAAGTGGTCGGGAAACCCCTCCCCTCGGTACAACAAAACACACCACTTTTTCGAATGAGCATAATGTAGAATTTCGAAATGATTGGTTGTGGTAAAAAAATTTGGTGGCAGGGGTGATTTGTTTTGCCAAAAAAAACTCTATTTTTGGGCTCAAAATTAAGAAAAATCAGGATTTTTGATTTTTAAGCCAAAAACACTAGGAGCTGATGTGGTGGTATTTTGGTAATCATAGATCTTTATTTAATAGATTGTATGAATAGTCAAGATTGCTACTTTTTTGGGTATGAAAAGTGTATTAATTGAGGGTTTTTGGGGAAAAGGTCTTTTTTTGGCTACATATAAATTAAGGGACATTAGCATTTTCTCTAAGAAAAATAGACAAAAGCACTACATTTTTACGTATTAGCATCATTGTTTTTATAGATTATATTTCAATATTGTCGGGAGAGCCTTGTAAAACTTTTAGCAGTGTGCTTGTGTATGTTTATGTCCAAAGTGCAAAGAAATCCATGTTTGGTTAAAAAATTGAAAACGGGGAGAAATACACACGGATCTAAACACTAAAAAATGATGTGTAATGAACTTCTATCTGTAGATTTGATTTTTGATTCATGTTGTACAAAAAGCAGTTCAGGAAAGATAAAAGGCAGAGGAGGTATTTGATTTTTAAAAAACATGTTAATTTAGTTTAAAAATGGCCAACCAAAAAAATATTCAAAAAATTTCATTTTACCTTATTTTGTACAGTACTGTATCTTATAGGCCTTGTCTCAGATTTAATACCCAGTTTTATATTAATAGTAGTTTGAGTGAGTAAGACAGAGTAACTTAATAACACCGTTATAGTCATTTTAGGTCGTCCAATGCAATCGGAAAGACCATATGTCGGCATACTTTGCGTGTATGCGTGGCAGTTCCGTGTTTGTCAAAACATTAGGATACACCTTTGGAATACTTGATTTTGCTTGATAACATGAGACACGCGGTCTACGGTAGGGTAATACATGAGGGATGTCACAGGTCATAGGGGTTACTAAGGGTCATAATCGGACGACTTATTTGGGATTGCTGTCCCTTTTTTAAAGTACTCAGCACTTTGAAAACTGGCAGTGAAAGGGCAAAATAGATGGGGAACAAAGCTAACAAAACGAAACGAAAATAAAAAAAAATCGTCAAAAAATCAGATTTAGCATGTTTCGTAACCCGAATAATGGTAAACTTTAGCTACCAATTAAAACATCCATGTTTTTGCTCTATAGAGCATATAGCTGAAATACTTGAAATACCCTTGGCATTCAGTTTAGGTATGATGGGTAACATGTTCAACATTGGGCAAAATTTAGTCAAAAACATGCATTTCTGGGCAAGAAATATGATTTTGAGATCTGTGTAACATGTCTATTATAGTTTAGAGGACTATGTCATATTATGTCATACTCAACAGCTTTTAAAAAAAGCCCCATGTCACTGGGAAAAGTGGTAAGGCGGTAAATCGCAATCGTCTATGAAAATCTAAAGAAGATACACGGATTTCACCAGTAATTCTTGGAATTTTATGCGGATTTTGAGATGATCTTTAGGAAATTTCATTCAATTCTCCAAAATTCCTCCAAATTTTTTTTATAATTCTCAAGACTCAATCAAGCCCTATATGGGCTTAAGGGAACAGTGCCAATTTTACCAAATTCATGCGATGGATTTATGGAAAACTCTGTGCCATTTATACAGAATTGTGTGCGATTGAACAGGAAAAATTGTGTTCACGATCTGTGCGATTTAACATTAATTCTGTGCAAATTTAGGAAAATCATGGCGAGTTTACAAATTTTGATTGAAATTTTGTGATTGTAGTCAGAATCTTGTGTGATTTTATGGAATACTGGTGATTTTACGTTATCTTAAAAAATTCTTGTCGATTTTACAAAAAGTGTTGGAGCTTTTGCAAAATAATGCGCCAAAGTAATGTTTTAAAATGTTGTCAATTTTTGGAATTTCCCCACTTTACACCAGACTAGACATCCACTGGGATAAAAAGAAGAGGTTACAACTCACATACATTACTATAATGGCAAATAACCGCTGCACTGGACAGGCATATAAAATTGTACACAACTTGAATTATAAAAATCTGTGGAAGTAGAAAGTGTTATAGCTACCTGTCAGTTGTTATTGTTGTTTCTTGGCAGTAATGTACTTTTGTTCAGAAGCATTTCACCTAATTTGTGTGATTTTTACTTATCTTAAAAACACATCTTGTGCGATTTTACAACGTTTTTGTCTGCTTTTGCAAAATAATGGGCCAAAAGGGGGACTTTTTGTACCGAAAATTGAAACCTTTGGGCAAGAAAAAAAACAAATATTATCTTTGGGGCAAAAAAAACCCAACATTATTCTCGTTCCTTGCAAAATCTGCGAGGTTGGGGTTTTTTTTGCCTTTTTGAGCTCGTTAGGGGTTTTGCATTTTTCATATTTTCAAGTTTCGGTTTTTTTGTATATTGTCTTTTCAAAAGGAATTTTGTTTGGATAATACATCATCTTACATGTTCGGGATGCTTGGCAAATCACCTTTTACGAAGTTAGAAGATGCCCATTCACTAATGAACTGAGAAAAAGGGTGTTCATTTCATAAAAAAGATTCCTCCAGAGCAAGGTTACTCTCTAAATTTCTTAGATTTAAACATTAAATATAATTGTATTGCTATTAAGGAACAATTCAAGATTAGATTAAAATTTGTATACAAAACTAGTTTTTAATCTAAGAAAATTTAGAGAGTATGTAAAACTTGCTCTTTAAATGAGGTCGAAGAGGAATTATGCTAAAATGGACCTTTATGAAGATCTTCATTCTAAATTAAAAAATATGATATTGGAATTATTTGAGATTTATGGATTGGTGTTATGTCCGATAATGGGCATTTTTCTTTTCTGAATCCAGTTACAACCTGCCATTGAGATTTCTATAATTAGATACTCCCTGATATTACTGCTATAGAAACGGGGCAGCTCCTGTTCTCCCATCATTCATCAAATGATTTTATAAGAACACACCAAATGCTCAGTCCCCACAATTGCCAACAAAGTGTAATTATTGCAAAAATTTGGACACATTTGGGACCCCAATTTACATGCGTGGAAGCTATTGTATGAAATTCCAATATTGGCAAAAAAGCATGACGATTTGTTTACATGGTACGTCTATTTGGACAATGGTCCTTATTCCCCCTCCCTTTCCTTCTCAGGTGCGACCCCCGGTCCTCTTTGCCTTCTTAATTCTTTTCATGTTGTCCTCAGAAATGTTTCTCTCAATTTTCTTTTTGTTCCCTCTTACATTTATGTGAATGCCTCTTACCATGTTTTCTCTTACCCCTACCTGACTAACACTGGGTCCCACTATGTTAAAGTTGTGATAGCAACTGAGACATTACGCTAATTGAAGTTGAAAGCAATTTGTTAATGGTTAAGCATTTCATATTGTGTTGTGGACATATTAACCATTTATTATATTGCTGCTACATCGATATTGTAAAACTTTACAATATAAAAATTATTTGGAAAAACGTAATCGAACTGCAGGACAGGGCATAGCAAGGATGCAAAGTATGCAGCAGCCAACCAAATCACAGACACAGCCAATACATTAGAAATGCATCAAAATTGGGTTCAGGGAATTGACTAAAAAATGTGATTGACCTGTTACCAATACTGACACAGGAAAGTCTTGAAAATTTTCTTACGGAAAAATTGTACCGGTGTTGTGTCTCACAGCTTCCAACAGGCCAGACCCTAAGAGCTTTGCGATATTTTAGTCGAAAAAGCTAGCCGCTCAACGGAAATTATTTTATTGCATTCTTGGACAACTTTTTTTCTGACCAGTTCAAAAAACAAGAAAACGTACAAATATAAAACATAATGCAAAATTATCTCCATATTAAAGCACTGCTGCAGTGAAGCGTCTTGTTTAAACACGCGATTGAGCTTCAAAGGGTTCATACGCAGTAAACTACCATAACAATCCCACCTCTCAAGGTAGAAACCCAGTTCGCTCGGTAAAGATAGAGTAATCTGTCTGCCAACAGGACTATTTCTTGAAAAAGTTAAACTCTGGGTGAGGTTGATGAAGAAAAACTTTGGTGTTAAGAAACACTTGTGTTTTAGATTTTCTGATGACGGAATGGTCAAAAGTCAAAAATTTGTCATCATATCCAAAGGACATCGCCGGATAAGGAGGAATGGAGGCCGCCTCTTAGGCTTTCATGAAGCAGATGAACTTGAAAAATCCGCATATTTTTAAAGGGACAGGCCAAGTTTAAATTTTGCCAGTTTCAAAAAATCCCACTTTAAATAAATTCCCTAAAAAGGGACGGTTTTATGTAAAATTATAATACGAGCTTCAATGGGTAACTGAATTTCAAAAAATATGAACCTTTCCCCCCCAAGAACACGATTGCTTGCCGCTTTGCAAGGCTGTGCGTTATATTATTTAACACTAATATATGAGTGGCATCTGGTTCTTGGGGGGGGAAAGACCTCATTTTGGAATTTTTGTTTTTGGGGGGCCTGTCTGAACACTAAATGGAATTGCCATAAACAAACAACAACATCTACATACATACCATGCCCACATCACTATGGTGGTAAGGTATGCTAATCTACAAGGGCTCATAGTTCAGAAGCCCTTTAATGGGCACTTGTTAAACGACAGATTGACCTTGTATTCTAGGTATCATAAATCCTACTAAAATACCCAGGTGATGTCTTTGTTCAATACAATGGTGAATGAAAGCTATTAACTGTGCCATGGGAAATTCGTGATTTTATTAGCTATAGTGCTAGCTAGCTTGCTCATGATATAAATTAGCGCGGTCATGGGCATTGTGTTGTATTCCGAGGCTGCATTTGTGTGACGACAGTTATATATCAAAATCTCAGTAGCATAAGCTAATGATTTGGGTATTGTTATTAAGGCTGCCTCGTGTAGCTCGTTTAGCTTATAAAGGACAAAAGGCATGTAATATAGTCACTTACAAGCTCTAACAAAGGAGCTATGGCAAAATCTTCTTTTTCTTCATTAAGTAATTGTTAATGGTAATTGGAATGGAGGAAGGAATTACTCAAGCTTTTGATTTTTCAGAGAGCATGCCCTTGAAGTTTTCGAATTTTGTCATTTTTTCTTGATACAAAGTATTTGGGATTAAAAAACTAATTGCGTAATGTTAAAGTAGTTGGAAACACACTCAAAACTGATGGTTGAATGAAATATAACTATATGATTATAGAGTGCCTCTTCTCTCCTTATCCGGCGATGTCTTTCCATTTATACAAGTTTGGGAACGGGCCCTGGGTACTAATTAGGTTTAACTTTCAAAAATTTGAGGATTGTATAAGTGAAAGCTCTGAAGTAAATTTGTAGCTGTGCAGAAAAAAGTATAATAATTGTATATCAATACGTTTTGTGAAAAAATGAATTTTTTTTCATTATTTGTAGTTTAGGGCAAAAATTGGACTCTTAAACTAAAATTTTGTTGAGCAAGATTTTTTTGTAAATCAATTACACATAAGTCTATTAAGTGTTTACTCTTTCAGTTATCTTGGCATGAAATATATTTTTGAATTATTATCATTTCTCAATTTGTTCACCAAAATGGCATTTTATGGCAAAAAAACACATTATAGCCAATTGTAGTATTAAATAAGCTGCCAAAGTCTGTATGGACACGCACACACAATATGCAGAATATAATCTTAAAAATCCTGATGGTACTACATACAATTGTGGGGTTTTTGTCCATTTTCAAGAAAAAATACTTTTTGTTGATTTTAGCCAAAAAATCCTTTTACCCCCAAAATAACTCCTTCTACTGCATGTTGGATGACAGCAAAAAAAATATCATCGGGCCGTTTATGCATGTTTAAAATGTGTATCTAAAACCAAAAGGTACTTATGTATCAGAATTTTGTGCTTTTGGATTAAAAATTCAAACATTTGTTTTTTCTTTATTTTGGCCCCAAAATAGGGTTTTTTGGCAAAAAAACACCCCGCCACCAAATGTTTGACCCACATATGCATCACTTTCATAAATCCTATATAATTGCCTTTGAATATAAAAGTGGTTTGTGTTGTGTGTACCGCTGGGAGGGGTTAATCGAAAAATAAAGCACTTTTTGCAACTGACGCTCGCCTATCTATGCTTGTATGAAATAAATAGGGCACAAAATACAACATTGGTCAGTTTTTGACTTGCATGAAGGTTCTAATCTGCCAAAAGAACGCATACTCTGCATTGCCGTGCACGGACAGAAAATACTAAATCGTCTTCTTAAACATGTTAAAAGACACATTTTCGGTTTTTATTAACTACAGGTGTCTCTTAATGTCTTACATTTTAATACATTGCCGAGCATGATAATTTTCAAAAAAATCGGTTAAATTAAACATTTATTAGTGGTCTCTTTACGATTCGAATTATGGTTAGTAAAGGATCTTATGCAGGATCTTTTGATGTATGGGGCAAACTGGATGAGGATGGCTTGATTTAAGACAAAATGAGTCTCAAATTTTGATTTCTAAGAATGCCAATTAGCGTTTTTGACTCATTTTTTTTGAAAATACATGCGACAGATATATTTTCATTAAAACAAAAAATCCTTCGGTTGGTCATTTTATATATTATCTCACTGTCGTAACCATCCTACAGGAGAATGTTTATGACTTTTGGTATTAATATGGATCACTTACTCATTGTACAATGTTTTATGTGCGGTAATTTAAAGAATAATTTATTTACATCTAGAAAGAAAAAAGTACACAATTATTTTACCAAACATGCCCAGAAAACACAATGACCTAATAAGAAATGACCAAGATTTAATAGATATAATGTCAAAAAAGAATAAGAGAACATTTTCTAATTGTGCTATAAGAAATTGTGGACCAAAATTTTGGAATTCACTTGACAAAACCATAAAACGGAAAAGTACGGAGCATTTTAAGAAACAATTGAAATTCAAATTTATGGAAGAGTATAAATGATCCTAATCGGGGCATGCCTTGTGTGTTGTTGTGCTTGGCGGTCTTGTTTAGTGTTAATGTTGTTATATATTTTGTCATGGAACTTTTATTCAGGGCACTATCGCCTCAGGTGAATTTGGCCTTTTGATCGTCGTGTTGTTTTGCATTGTATTTTGTATGTATGATACTGAAATAAAGTTTGAAATTGAAATAGAGCCGTTTTGGTCCTGTATGTAGACTTTTATACTTTTGACACAAATAATTGGTAACATTTTAACATTTTTGTCAAATGTTCCCCCTCCTGCATGGTACAACGTCGCGGTAATTATTTAAATATTTATATTAGCCTATGAATCTTCATTTGGCGCATGGTCATAATATTATATTAAAAGAAAAGGTTTTAACATCTTTTGGTTCTATTCTAAACAACATTCTTTATTATAGGGGTACACGGGGGCGTACTCAGGATGTTGTTCCCGGGGGTGCCATGATTTGGTGACACCCACATCATGTGGTCCATACGCGCGAGTGGCCTCTGGTGGAATTAGAAAAAAACAATTAGGATAGTTCAAAGAAGTATATGCACCAGATATGCTAATTGTAATGTCAAATCTTAATGATGGGTCAAAGTTGTTTTTGAATAAAGCATGGAGTGTTCGCAAAGCAAGTGGGTAAAGCGTCTCGAATGATTCTTCAAAAATCATTTGTGGAAGGAAAATACGATATATTGTAAACAGTATGGATGGCCCCCTCCTGCGCGAGGCGCGGGACCCCTTACACTATTGGTTCTCCAACTTGATAGAAAAAATGAATTGGGTGCAACAACATATAGGTCTTAAAAAGCCGGTTAATAAGTCTAATCTTAAGCACTATCAGGACATTTCTTTCCGGATTGTAAATAAAACAACTTGGCTGTCTTAAATTTCGGGGAAGTCGGATCGGTGCGGGCCGGAAATGGTATGGTTTCAAGACGCCCAATAGGGGTTATCCTGGTATTGAAATGAGGACTGAGGACCAAATGTATTTGCCTTTGGGGAATTAGTATATCTAGAGTGGAACGTTTCCATTTGTGCCAAATTTTAAAATACCAGATACACAACAGGTAGGACTAGTAACATTGACTCATTAATTAATCACTTCAGCCTTGTAAATTCCACGTGCAACGTGAATAATTATGGGATATTCATATACCCTTTTATACAAAGTTATTTGATACTTAAATGAAAAGAGTGACAGTACCTGAAAAAGCTGTCTGAGTATCCCATCCTAATTTAGAGTGAAAAATCACTCATAATCACTTAAACGAGTTATGTTCCCTCTAAATTAGGATGGGTCGCGGGTGACTTTTTACTCTTTTACATGGGAGTAGGGCCTGCTTTTCCCGTCATTTGCAAATGGTCGATATCACGTGTACCATGGTACGTTTCCATTGCTTTATTTAAAAACGGGGAATAGAATGACTCAATTTGAAATTAACCTTTTAATTTACAAAATGAGCACGTGTCTGGTTTTATTTGGTTCTTAGATATTTAGTACCGTACTTGTCAAAGTTGTTGTTGAAACATCACATGTAATGGCCCAGTGGACCAAAGTGGTGCGTAAAATTTGGAGTGTCTATATTTCACAATCTTCCAAAAAATATCAGTTAAAGGCCTTGAATGATTCAAGCTCATGGACCTTTTACAAGTAAACAGGGACAATTTCAAAAATTTAAAAAGGAATGGCAAATGTGTCGAAAAGCCAAAATGGGCTCTAGTGCACGGATTAAAGTTGTGGACGCCAAAGTTAACACGTGAAACCATTGGTTTGCGATATTAGCGATATTGCAGACAAAGTCATTTACGAAGGTAGGGAAAATTGGCCTTATTAAATTGAGTTTATTGCACCTAGTAATAAATAGAAAGCCTTAACACACAAACACACAGAAAATACAAAATTTTTAATTTTAGGTTGTTTTTTTGTTTTTAAATTTGGCCCAAATTAGTAACCACAAATTTTTCCTCTACGATTAGGCAACATAACTTTTGCCAAAGGTTCACATGATATAACTTGAAAATATCTCGATGTCTTACAGGTACTGGGGACGAGGTTGGAAACACGAAATGCCCCTTTTTAATCAACAATTAATTTATTATTATTTTCATATGAGACTTTGGGTCTATACCATATGACAATACGTTCATATTGATCACATACATTGTATCGTCTTGGGTAGGTAAGTCGGAGATTTCTTCCATTAAACGACTGTAGTGGAAACTATGAGCGCAGTTTTCGAGAATTTTCTGCAAGTGCGCTTGCGCACTTTGGGATTTCGAAAAAAGTGCGCAGAAAAAGTAGCAAGTGGCAGAAGAAACACACACACACCACTGTCAACACTTATAATCACAAAAATTTAGGAAAAAAAAATAGATGTTTTGGATATGATAAACACATTACTAATAAAGAAATGGTAAAACTGGTGTAAGTTCAACCACTAAACAGCTACAAATCGTTTTCTCAAACCTAAATAACAAACAGGGGTTAGTTTTCTTTATTATAGTGGCTGATGACGACGGCATACCACCCAATCAAAAAATTGTTTCATCAAAACAAACCGTGAACTACCAATGATGCGTTATAGTTACCCCAAGTTTTTATAAACTTTTCAAAGGAATCAAGATCACAGATATTAATATAAAATTGCGACAAGGCACCAAACGGAAAATAAACAGGCAAACTATTGCTTTTGTATTAACAGGCATGTTCTGAATTATAATAAAAAAGAAATTAACACATGCACATACATTACAGTCATATAGTACATACGTACATATCGGCCCTAAATACATGCATTACATACACACCACGGTACACACATAACATACATACACACATAACCTAAATACATTAACACCTTTATTTTCGTTTGTGGTTACTACATACGTCATGAAAAGCTTAATTAGTATTAAAAATAATCAGTGATTTTGACTGCGTGATGTCACAGGGACAAATACAGCATACAAAAAATCCAATTTGTTGTTTTTCTAAAGTAGATTGAATATACACGTACGATTAGCATATTTTGCCAAAGATTCAGAATAAAAAAATCTGGATTTGTTACAGCTAAATTGGGGGACGAGGTTGTGAAACACGACATGTCCCTTCTTTAAACAATAAATATATTATCAATTTCCTATGAGAACTGGCCATTAACATATGACAATACGTTCATATTGATCAATTAACATTGTATCGTTCGGGTAACCCGGTCGGAGATTTCTTGCCATTAAACGAATGGGTAGGGAGAGACAATTGAGCGCGTTTTCGAGAATTATGCAAGTGCGCTTGCGCACTGGATTTCGAAAAAAGGCGAAGAAAAAGAAAGCACCCTGCAGAAACAACACACAGAAATGCACACACACTTACACACCATTTTGTTCAACATGTCGGCCTATACAATAGGTTATGGATATGATAAACACACTCACTTAATAAAAGAAATGTTAATTTTCAACATTAACAGCTACTAAAGGGTTTCTCAAACCTGTTTTGAAGTGAAATTGATCCAGAACTGTTGAAATTTACTGTGTCCAGAACGTAGGTGTTTTGAAGTTTAATATATGTACAGAAACATTAGTATAAAAAAGGGGACACAAAAAAACTCACAATGGGGGACCGAGTTTGGCTCATCTATTTCCCAGATGTCAGTGCTTTTTAATCTCACGTAAATATTTATTCTCATGATTTTAAAGGCATTTGATCGGCCCAAGATGTTGACACCAAAAGCGGGATCGTCGTAACCAAAGATGTTTAAAAAAAAACCCCAGATATTAAAAAAGTGCAGTATTGATATTGTTGATTGAAAAAATGTTTACCTTCACTTTAATCGTTTTGGTGTCTTGAGCAATTGTATGATCTGCAGTGTCCCACAGTTTCGATATTTACAACTGTGTTGTCAGTCAGCTCGTTGACGGACAGACTATTACATAAATTGCAATTGTTGGTAATACGCATATGATTTGAACGAAATCGAAATGCCTGACCAACGCATGGGTACGGGTAAAGTCAACGGCTTTCAATGATATATAAAATCCTAAAAGTTTGAGGTAAGCCAGGAGACAAACTAGGATCTGGCCACTAAATGTTTCCCATTAAAATGTTATTTTTTTACTAACTTACGATTATTATCAATCACTCGAATCAAAACGGAAAATTCAAAGAGGGTGGGCAACCTGGTTTGAAATTCGATACCGCCATCCCCTGACCATCTAAATCTATATATATTTGTAACTGATTGCTGTAGGCCTTATTAGTTATACCCTCCCTCTTTCGTATGATCAGAGACTTCCATTCATGAATTTTTTCATTGATGGGTAGTGCGTTTTTTTAACAATAGCGTGTAAACTGAAATTGGAATACATTCATTCGATTCAGTATTATGTAATATGTAAATATCTTAGTGCGTAGAAAATCGCATTTATGAGTGCAACACTGTACCCAGGTTAGCCGTTCCAGTCCAAACACTGATCTACCACACAGCCCTGCAAAAATATACGTTAATTAAAAATTTTAAATACTACTATTTAAAATTAGACACATGTATACATTCACTAAAAGACAGTATAAAACAAGCAACACATCGCACAAAATATTTAAAATAATACCAAACAAAAGTTGGGAACAAATAAAAAATGAACCAAAATTACACTATAGTGAGGATTTAAAAATATTTGATCTTTGTACGTTTGTTAAAAGTTTTCGTATTTGAAAGCAATTCGTATTTCAGCATTGAGATCGTTCCACAATATAAAACACCACTGTACATTGGGTATATCAGTCCATCTCAGGCCGATCTCTACCATTTTTGGTCGGAACTGAGAACATTTGAATGATGACTGACATTCACGATTACCAGCCTAAAACCATCGAACCCTAAGATATTAGCGTGCGCGATTTTGGAAAACACGAAAGTGCGCTGCGCATTCCAATAATCCGGAAAGGACGCAAATAATGGTTCTGCGCAGTTTAGTGGAATTACCCTAAGATGCGCTGCGCACTTAGTACAAATTACCAAGAGTACGCCTGCGCACTTTTCTCCATTTTTTGTGCGCAGACCGGGCAAATCGGGGGGTCATCACCTACTGCAATGTGCCATGGTATCTATTAAAAAAAAAGAAGTGAAAAATCCAAGATGGTTCAAGATCAAGGGTTCCGGTTTAAAAATGTGAAGTTTCCCTTTACTTTATGCACAATTTTATACTCGGTATTCCTCTTAATTTTGGACAAGAAAATTAAAAAAGCAACGAAATTGGGATCGTTTCTTGGAATTTACACCTATGAATATGAAACCATTGCAAAGAAAAAAAGAACAGAAATTACAGATGTCTTGTTCGGAGGAGGATGCTGTCGATGGCCAAAACATTTTCTCAAAATTGAAAAGTAAAAAACATCAATCATCCCAAAGTTGAGAAACTTTCACACGCACCATTTCACAAGAAAAGGTTATAGGAAAGTTTCAGGAGAAATTTCTTGCAAAAATAATAGACGAATCAATTATACCAAGTTTATGGAGGAAGAAAAAGAAAACTATGGGGCATATGCTCTAGAAAAATTAAAAATAAAAGGACCGCAATTGGGTTTCAGTGGTACGGAAAATTAGCTGTGTAACGACAAAACTACAATCTTTCCAGAACTTCCCGGCCAGTGTTCTCAACTCCAAGGCTATGCCTAATTGGTTTCTCAAAATGGAATAATGCTTTTAATATGAAACTTTCTTCTTAACCCACAAGAGGAAGCTGAGTTTCTTTAAGAAACATCTTTTCGCTCAGCATACGGAGTATGCAGAGCTATTGTTATGGCAATGTGTTTTGACCCTATCTATCTATCATCGCTCTGTCTTGTTCACGCTTGATTAATTTGGCGTTTGTTGCCAAAACGATTGGGCCGATAGCAGCGAAAATCGGTCAGAATAATCAACTGACCCAAGGCCAATGTGGGGTGTTCACAGATTTGGGGCAAAGGTTACATGTGGGCCGATTAACGGGGCATTCTTTGAAAATCATAAATTCCTTGTCTTGTGCCACAAATCAATTGCTATAATCACTAGACTTGGTCAGAGAACCGCTGACCAAGGCCCATGTGGGGTGTTCACAGATTTGGGTAACTGTCAAGGGCCCGATTAAGGGGCATTCTTGAAAATCTAATAATTCCTTCTTGTGCCACAAATCAATTGTTATAATCACTAGACTTGGTCAGAAGAACTGCCGACCCAAGGTCCATAGGGTGTTGCACAGATTGGGGTCAAAGGTCAATGTTGGGCCATTAAAGGGGCATTCTTTGAAAATCTATAAATTTCTTCTTGTGCGACAAATCAATTTTTTATCATCCCTAGCTTTGTTAGAAGAACCGCTGACCCAAGAGCCATCTGGGTGTTCACAGATTTGGTCAAAGGTCACATGGGCCAATTACGGGCATTCCTTTGAAAATCATAAATTCCTTCTTGTGGCCACAATCAATTGCTATAATCACTAGACTTGGTCAGAAGACTGTTGACCCAAGGTCTCATGGGGATGTGCACAGATTTGGGTTCAAAGGGTCCCATACGCCAATTAAAGGGTATTCTTTGAAAATCCTAATAATTCCTTTTGTGCCACAAATCAATTGGCTATAATCACCAAATGTCTCAAAAACCACGACCGGCCTATAGGGTGTTCAACAGATTTGGGTGAAAAGGGTCATTGGGCCGATTAAAGGGGCATCCTTGATGATCTTGAGACTGGCTGCCTACTACTAACACAGAAGATTCCTACTCACGGTGTAAACCAAAGCTTAGGCTACTCCGTGAGTACTCTTAGCTCTACTCCAAAGGTACCCCCTTGATGCACGATTGATGCAGACCTACACTCAAGTACTTGTGAAAGTATACGAACCACTGGATGGATAGCAGCTAGGTTTACTTATCAGTACCCATCCTATATGTACTCTGTGCAGTGGGCCTGCTAGGTGACGGACAGATACCCATGAAGGCCACCATTATGGAGTACCTCTGCAGCTACTCACGGGAGTACCTTCACGTCACAGGTACTCCCCTACCAGCCGCCTAGTAGTCAGCACATTGGATCATAGAGGGCGCCAAACTTCCATTGTTGTTTACGACTTTCTGATATTTTCAAGCTTAGTAAACATTGATTAAACTGTACCCCAGTCGCGGCTCTGTCTCTGGGTTTAAAGCGCACTTGGTTAGCTAAACTAAAATAACTTGAGGACTTTTTCTTAATACCAACCCCTAGCTGGACCGCCCTGCCAACCAACTTGTCCACCGAACGTGAGAGCGTGAATTACACAGGGCCCCTGGAATTAACACTAGGTAGGGGTAGCCCGCCGAGACTGTACGAATCTGTAGGACTGTCTCAGCAGTATCGATTCACAAGTATCGTGACCGCATTACCAAAAAAACCTTGCGCACATCTCGATTAATTTTAAATGCTAAATCCGTGACCGCAATACGAGCTCAACAGGTGGTTCAATGGCACACGACTTATAGGTCTCATGCATCGATTACGCGACCGCAGTTAATTGAATAGCTCCTTAAATAGGTTTTGACAGTGAATGAATTTGGTAGAGTTCCAGTTGGCATTGTTTACTACTTTCGTGGCTTTGTGTATATAATTTATGTGTACATACTTGTTTCTAGAGGGCCTATCAGAGTGCCCCAGTATGGAAAATCCACAATAACACTAAGATAAAAAAGACGGGGAAGGAGCAGCTGAGAAAATAAGAAATAATTGTTCCTTGTGATTTTCTTCCTCGTTTTGTTGGTTGTTTTGGTTGGTTGGTTTGGTTGGTTGGTTGGGAGGATGGGCTGTCATTCTGAATAAATAAGGCCTACGCCTACTCGTGCATACTGCGGGTGCCACTCACGGACAAGCTCTCTCCTTTACCAAAGCCCAGTGGTGTCCATTCTTCCAGTAAACATGAATTATTTCCCATCGCTATACAGCTGTCTAGCGAAATCTTTCCCCATTCATCTCATTCACTGTTACAGCTAGCGCGTCCATCCAACTGACCCGTAAGTCATCCTTGTGAACATGCTAATTAAAAATTGTTATGTCAATGGGTCAGCTAGTACTTATCATACTGACTTTGCTAAAAATATTAAGATGAGTAAAGGTCAAACCACATGAACCCGAATTTTCTTTGATTTTCCATGCCATTTCTTCCCTATCGCTTTTATGTGGAACAGATGGTTCTATACGTTTGCTTTTATTTGGTGATTTCTTTTCATTTTTACTATTTTAAAATAACAAACTTGGACCTCAATAAACCCAAAATAACAAAATTATTCCCAGCATTTGCAGCGAATATATACTCCTAATTGTTTAAAAATGAATAATATCATCCAATCAGATGAACCACGTCATCCCTATTTTGTGACGGGAGGCATCTGACCCAAAGAGAAACCCTGTCCCTCCTGTAACCCTAACCGCAGGCCCTAGGCATGGGGAGGTCCACTTTCTGCTGATTTTTATTTTATATAGAAAAGATCCAAAATTTATGAAATCTGACTGAAGTCCACTTTTGGGTATGAGATTTCACAAGGTTCAAAAGAGCATTTTAAGGGGCTTTCTCCAACTTGTACAAAAAAAGTATACTTTTCGAAGCCCTTTTCTCATCGCTTCATTTAAGATGCATGAGGCGCAGGATATTGAATGCGAATAAAATTAAATGGAGATCTTTATTTAATTGGTGACAAATAATTCAAATAAAAATGATTTTTTAACCGTATACATTGTATAGAATATGAAGCATAAATGGTACACGACAAGGTTTCCGAATCTTTATTGATGATAATAATGCATAACACTACTAGTACTATTATTATTGATGAAAGTTGCAATAAAAAATGTCTTCATCATAAGGTCAACTAAAAATTAAACGAAGAAATAGGGAATTGACGAGCCGCCAAACACCTGGCCTGAGTCAAACCACAATGCATGTGCGCGTGCGACAACCCAGGTGAGTCCTTCAACAGCCGTTCAGTTCCCAGGGCCCGTTTTAAATCCTGCGCAAAAAAAATAAGCCGTCACACTGATGGTCTGGCTAAGTGTCTATTCCGCATACGGGCACTGGAGAGACAGTGCGGCAGTCTACTACAACCAGCGTTTTTTGACTAATGTGGTGGGCGGACGGAAGTAGAGAGTAGTAAGGTAGTACTTCCCCGGACCTAGGTGGGGAGATTGAAGACGTTTTCCCTACAGATTCGGAGTTCCACGGGATATGGGTTGGAGAGGAGGGGGAGTCTAGTGTATTTTTCAGTCGCTTAGCCTTTTAATCACCGTGGACCCGAGGGAGGGTCTAGGTTGGAGGCGCAGCTCCCCGTTGCACCCACATGCAACAGCCTAGCGGGCAGAAAAGGACAAATACGGCATGCCCCTCTTAAAACAATAAATCAGTATTAAAATTAGAACAGGCCAACTAATCAGGAAACTGTTAGGATAATACAAAATACAGACTAGCCATACTAAAAATTAACAGATGTATGAATATTGCACTAGAGACAACCAGGATTAGGAATATTAATTCTTGATCACAGTGCTTTGAAGCGTTGCAAGATTGGTGGTAAGGGAGATTTGGCATCGGATGGGAGATTGTTAAAGGAAAGCACGCCCCTGGAAGCATATTTCCTTTTGGCCGAAACAATTACAAAGAGGAATAACCAGTTACCACGGGTACCAGCTCTGGTCAAATGGTTGTGACTAGATATCACTGATGAAAATATTGCACCTGTGGTAAAGGGAGGGAAGGAGTGAAGGGGGGAATTAGTCAGCTTTGTATACAAAAAAAATATTGAGAGTTTATCGCGACGGACAGCGACGGTTTTCCCATTTAATGTGTTGAGCAGTGAACCTGCGGTGGGGTCGGGTACCTACGAGGAAGACCCAGAGAGAATGATGTTGACGCGGCTGTGTGTTTGTAGGACGTCAAGTTTTAATGAGGAGAGTAGTTTTATGGGCATTTTCCCCATACGACATCACAGTAGTCAAAGTGGGGGAATTATAAGCTTTGTATAACAAGTTAGAAGAGTATCTTGGGCCAAAACCTATGTCTGGTCTTCTGAGTAGGAAGACCATTGCGTGGGGAACCTTTTGCGTTTGTATTTGGGAAGGAAACGTGGGCAGTCCATGTAAGGGACGAATCAAGCCAGACCAGACACCCGGAATTTGAAATTATCAACATTTTCAAATTGAGTACATGGATTGCAAAAACTGCAAGATCAACATCTCTACGAGCAAGCTTTTGATGAGTGGCAAGCAACATACCTTAGTTTTTTTTGAAATTAAGAGTCAGAAAATTGGGTAGTGAGCAATCAGACAAACCCGGGTAAGTTCGGTTTTAGAACGTCGTTTATCCCACGAACGGTTTTGCCCTTTAACAAAGATTGCTGTGTCATCAGCCGTAGAGAGTGACTTAGGTTTGCATGAGTTACTTGCGGGAGAGGAATCATTTTGAAAAGAGGAGTAAACCAGCCAAAGGCCCCAGTATAGAAAACCTTGGGGGACACAATTAACTGGGGCGAGTGGATAAGACGTTCCCCAATTTTGGTTTAATTGCTGGAAGTCCTCCGAATATGATCCAAAACAGTTGGAGTTCCCGGCCATGCACCCCGAAGTTAGAAGTTTAATTTGGCTTAGGGACACTGTTGGTGGACCTGCAAATGCCTTCTTTAAATCTAAAAACACTGCTCCAGTTGTAAAAAGCCAGCGTTTAAATTTTATCAAGGAGGTAATCAGTGACTTCAAGAAGGCAGGTTTGCGTGGAGGGCTTTGCCCTGAAACCCGACTGGTTTGGAGACAAAAGGTTAGTTTTGTTACAAAAGTATAGAGCTGGCCATGTACTAATTTTTCAAAATTTTCATACATGATGGGATGAAATGGACAGATATGGGTTCTGTAGTTATAGGGCTAAGGGTTACCCTCTTTAAAAATGGTATGACACCCTGCTTTTTTTCCATGGTGAAGGTACAACTCCCGAGGAGAGACTAAGGTTAAGATGTAAGTTAAAGGCCCCTGCCTGCCCCCCCTCTCGATGTATTTGCTTCAGCACCAATCTTGAGGAGTTAGGACTTATATGTCAAGAACAGTTGCTTTCTTGCAGTCTATGCCCTTCAGAAGCTCAAGAAACATCATCAGCCAACGGATCTTGGTAAAGCAGAACCTACTCTCCTCTGGATATGTCGCATCAGTACAGGAAATTCATCAATAGTTGGTTTATTGGTGGTGAAGGCATCAGCCAGATTCTGTCCTATATTGGAAAAAAAAACTGAATAAATGATCAGCAATTAATTTACCATGTAATTATGTTTCGCAAATCTCTAATGGTTTAATAGAAGCTGCTTGAACGGGCGTGGGAGGAGACAGATTTTTAAACAGTCTTTCCACAATTTCTTGTGAGTTTGAGCCGCTTCTCTTGATTGAGGAATTTCAAAAAAATCAACGCTGGAGTTCTAACGCCAAGATTAAGCTGTTTAGCTTTGTTTCTGAGGTGTCTGTAAACGTCCCAATCAACCTCAGAAAGAGAATTATGAGCCCGGGATTTACTGGGAGGATTTAGACCACGTAAAAGGCTTCTCTACGACATGCACAAGGGGTAATCATTCATGGTGTTAATTTAACACCTTACTGGAATCCCACAACGGGACCGTGCACACTGGTGTTACACGTGTTATAAACCAAACTTTGGTTGTTTTGTTAAACATTTTGGTTTGTTACATTTTGACATTGCAGAGTAGAAAATGTTTCAGTGATTTTTTTTTGTGTGCTTCTTTGCAAAATGCTTACTCGACGTTTCATAAGCAGGATCCACCAAAAACACATAAATAAATTGTGCAGCAACACCGAGCGTGTTAAATGTATATTTCAACACAGAAACTAACACCGCGACGCAAGCATCTTGACACCCCAAGTTGTTCAGTGTAGTCTTCCCTATTTTTTTCTATCTCTTTGTTCCCCTTTCTTCTTTCCTATTGTTCTTTTTTCTCAGACTTGTGTCATGTTTTGCCCCTTCCTATTGCTTTCCTTCCCAGCAGTTTTTTTTTTGTGCCCGGGTGGGGACTCCCTTCCCCGGTTAAGCCACTCGCGGCCCCCCAAAACAGCCACGAGCGAGTTTCTTCCTTACCCCGCGTCGGCCTCCACCGTCGTTTCTCAAGAGATGCAATGGTGTGAGTGGTTAACCTTGTTTCGAGTGTTTGTTATGTTGTTTGTTTTTTTTAAGCCTTTATTGTAAAAAATAGTTTAACGGGGTTTCCCCGTGGGGTCATTCCCGGGAGGTGGTGGTAATTCCCTGGGGTTTCCCCTACATAAAATTTAAGTTGTGAGATGATAAAAAATCCCAAATTGTACTACTGCACGCTTGATGTTGTATGTAGTGTGCGCCACCATTTCCTCTGGAAACGTTTCACAGGCCATAGGATTAATTTTGACATTTAACCAAAACAAAACAATCCCGGATCAAAATCTTATTTATTATTTGTCGCTCCTCTTTTTTTTTCTTTTTTATAAACACCCGCGCCGCGCCGCACTCGTAGTGCGCAGACAGGTGAGCTTTAAATAACCTATGACCTTATTTTACCCACAAATGCCGTGTAATTATCCACAGTAGGGCTGCCCATCATCCCAATTAGATTCAGTAGCGAAACTTTCAGCGTTTTGTGTTGTTGTTGTTTATTTTCATAACAAATAGGCCATTATGTGGCCATTTACATGTGGTCATGCATGCCTCTCACAAGTGCTGAGCAAAAATCTGCCATCAAAACAATTCTGTCCGTACGTCAAGGAGGAGGAAGCGAAAGAAGACCGGACGGGCAAACAATCATCTCATTCGGAAAGAAAAACGAGAACGAAAAAAAAAAGTCCGGCCGATTGTTCCGAAAACGGAACACAGCCTCATGTGGTGGTCAAAATAATGGGTGAAGCTACGCCAAAACGGGCGAATTTTCCGCTATTAGCCCTCCAAACAATGGATTCACCAGCAGGGCATCTCCTCTGGCAAACAACAAACCCAGTAGTTTAAGAAACTTGTGATAAAAGAATTTCAAAGGGGAGAACCTCCGATCCGTCGTCATGGGTTGCAAGCTGTTGCAGTGCCGTGGCAGTGCAGATCATGATGAGAATACAATCCACTGGAATCAGTGCAAACAAGACTAAACATGAATCATGACATGCCGGGCAGGGCAATATGCCTATTTTAGGGGTTTATTATATACCATTTTCACCCTAAATAACCCTTTAAGGCCATCACAATTAATTCTGAGTTTCTTGTTTAACGACCGCGTTGCCAAATCGTTCCACCGCGTAAATATTTACTATTTGCCAGACTTTAATTATTTCACATTTTCCCATTAACAACCGTAATTTTCACCCAAGTCGTGCCGATTTTCGGACTGGAAGTTTTTATTCTTCATTCCCTGATATGTCAGATCGGTTTAAAATATACAGTAGTGGTGTCAGGGTCGGCTAAGTGCTTTTTTTGCTTTGTTTTTTAGAAATCGCAGCAAAAATTAATTTTACGTTGAATGATCCGACTTTTCTCTTTTTTAGTTGTACGAAACTCGAACTGCGAACGTGTAAATCTTACGAACGTTTGGCCTATGTTGCCATGAAGACACATTGCAAGATTCAAGTGTTTCTGTATACTTCAAACAATTCACCGTAGTTATAATACAATCTTTGCATCCAGCCCAAGTTCCCTCTATAAGGCTGAAATATGGATTTAATGCACCATTAGCTGGGATTTTAACATTATTTTTTTAGGATGAAGCAAAAAAATATGGCATTTACACATCTCATAGTGCCGCGAGTGGTTGGGAAAAAGATGTCGGAACATACACACTACAGTGAATGCACCCATACAAAACGTCTCTTCAGAATTGAACTTCACAATAAAAAAAGCTTGACAACTCAAAAGTTGATCAATGCAATGAATCGCACACTTCAATGCTTGATTATTTTAAGTTATTGGTCCACCAACCAGTAAATAACCAGTAAATATATCATTGAAATAATTCTTGGCAGCAGACTCTTGAACTCGTTACTAAATTTACTATAAAATGAAAACATGAATATAGTGAATTGTCGGAATCTCCAGATCACTAACGTGAACCAATAGCAATTGCAATGTTAGGCTAGTGTAAGCTGTAACCTTCAGCTGTAAAAATGGTCGCTTTGAGATAGAACCTTCAACATCAATCGCTACGAAACCCAGTTTTCGGTTTGAAAAATTACTGGAACCAATTACTGATAAACAGGAAAACACATTCGCTACTAACAATCTAACAAAGTTTTAGCATTTTGGAAGGGGTAAGAGAGAAAGTATTAGGGACGTTGCACGTAATATCACAGACAACATCAAGCTCCGCCCAATTTCAGTGTAATTGAGAAAATTTTTCCATAGGGTTTGTACAGAATGCGCAGAAGACAAGTTCTCGGTTAGACCGCCTATCGGAGCCTTCTGCGTCACGTTAATTTGTTCAGACTGAGGTTCATTACATGTGACACGATTGTTTACCTGTACCCGTGTGTCCCAAAAAAAACGCAACCACTTGGTGGCAGGCACCTAATTTTGAACAAAAGCACGTACTTATTCTTTGTTAGAAGTAAGATGGGACTGTTAGCTATATCCTGAAAGTTTATAAAGGTAGAGTCATATTTTTTTTAAAGATTGTCCCCCAGAAATCAAGTAACCTTCAGGACCCATTTAAAAACCAAATTGAGGCGGCTAGTTAACTACAATCGACGCACGTACGTTTTGCTTCCCGAACCCCCAAATGAATCCTCCTAAAGTCCAACCACCATTTTCCCTTTTTTTTAAAAGATAGGTGCTGGCAACTATATTACATATGAATGTTTTCCATTGGGGTAACAAACACTAAACCATGCTTTTAATTTAACACCTAAACGTCGAATTAAGGAAATGTATGATCAACAAACTCTTCGATGGTACAAATAAGACTGCATTGATTGAGTAATCACTCACATCATTTGTTGACGGCACCAAGGTTATCTTTAACCCAAAATTTACGACAGAATGACAGAATGACTATAACTGATATTGGTTATTGAGTATTGTGTTGAAAACATAGGTTTTACTTTCATAAAGAAACATGATTTTACGACCATTATTTTCAAACTCACATTATTTTTCAGTAACAAGCCGAGTTGCAGCCCACGCATTTATCATTTTATGTAATGGTTGAGTTTGCCTATGACTTAGTCAAAGTGTTCCTATCGTCTTGAAACATATTTTATCACCAATAAATTAAAGTTTTATTATTATCAGTTAAATAGTAATTATATTAAATGCAGTCATTTTGACCCAGTAGAAGTTGTCGCAAGAACGTTGGGCAAGGTAAATGTGCATGTTGATGCCCTCAATATTGTATTTTACAGTTCGTTTCTTCATTGCCAGTCTGTGGTTAACCAGCTCATTTTTGTAAAAATGGGTTATGCGGGTTACTTGATTTCGGGGCTCATATCTTAAAAACTCTTGACTACCTTCATGAACTTTTCAGGAATAGTAGCTATCAGTTCCTATCTATTTACAACAAAGAAAGGAGTACGTGCTTTTGTTCAAAAAATTTGGCGCCTGCGACCAAGTGTTGCGTTTTTTTTGGGACACACGGTTAGGTTATGGAAATTTATTGACGATGATTTTTTTTGATGGCATAACGTGTGGTACGGGGCAGTTTTATTGATGGAGGTCATCATTTAGTACATTCACCGAGGCGCTGCGGGGACCGTTGGTGTTCCGCTACAAAACACAAATTAAAATTTTATTGAATTTGATAGTTCAAAAATATACATTTGAGTTCATAAAGGAATTTGATTTCCCAAATTTTTGCCAGTAAGTTTGCGATTTTATGAAATTAATCGGCCACCGTTTGAACGTAGCAATCCAATGATTTCATACTGGTATGTCAACGTGCCACTTCCGGGGTGCTCACTCGATCTTTTTCTAGTTATTTTGGAATCAAAATTTCGATCCGGGAACCCGCTCGAAAAATAGTCGGGTTAGTTCGGGGGCTATCTTTGTTGTCTAATTACTTTAGTATACCGCCACCTGCTGACCAAAGCAAGGCATGTTGGAAAGGGGTGGTAAAGAAGAAAGCGTGGACACAGGAATCCTGATATATGTTGATGCAAATTTTTAAAAGTATAGTATAAGGGTGCAAACTTCAAAAGGTGTCATTTAAGTTATTTTTGGTCCCCGCCAACTTCTGTTGGCGAAGGGGGAGCGCAATTCTGTTGGGAAGGGGGACATAGAAAGCTCTCGTCGTGGCGTGGTGTTGTGTGTGTGGGTGTCACGCGGTATCTTTGGATCTAAGCAAGCGTGGGTGTCAATCTTCGCACATAGTGTATCTCAAGTCGCGGTTGGCCTGGATCGAAAGGGGTCCGGTAGGGTCAAAGGTCAAAATATGAGTCAAAAATTCGGGCTAACTTGCTACAAACCTTGTAAAAACGATATTTTTGATCTTAAGCAAGTATGGGTGTCCATTTCGCACCATGATGGTGCGCAAGTAGGCGGCGGATGAATTCGGAGAGTGTCATGTGGCTAGGGTCAAAGGTCAAATATGGTCACAAATGGGTCGAATTGGTCAAAAATGGGATTAAATTGCATAAGCCTAGCACTGTGGCGGTGATGAAACTTGTGGAGTGTGGTCAACATTAGTGCCTAAAAAATTGAAGGTCATTTCAACGGTCATGTGGGGTCAGTCAAGGTCAAATGGAATTAATGCTATAGCCCTTGTCAATGTGGAGGATGATGGAACTTGGTGGGTGTGGTCAACAGTCATGGCAAAAAAAGTGACGGAGGTCATTTCAAGGTCATGTGGGGTCATCTTCAAGGGCAATGGGCTACATTGCTATAACCTTGTAATGTGTAGGAATTATGAAACTGGGTGTGTGTGGTCAGCATTCACTGCAAAGAAAATTTGAAGGTCATTTCAAGGTCATGTGGGGTGGGGGTCATTCAAGGTCCAAACCACTAAGTAGGTGGTAGGATGATGAAACTTGTGGGTGTGGTCATCATTCAGTGCCAAAAAATTGCAGGTCTTTCCATAAGGTCATGTGGAGGTCATCCCAAGTCAATCACACAGTATGTGGTAGGATGATGACCTTGGTGGAGGTGTGGGCACCATTCAGTGCCAAAAATTTTGATGGCCTTTTACAAGGTCATGTGGGGTCATCCGGTCAATCCATACACATGGTATTATAGTCATGAACATGATGGGTGTAGTAAAAGCATTCATTGCCGAAAACTTTGACGGTCATTTCAAGGTCAAGTTGGGTCATCTAGAGGAAATAACCTACAAATAGTTGTATGGTCAATGTACTCAACCTGAATACCGTCAAATTGAACTGCTCTGGCAGAAGCCTCAGTGGTTTGAGAACAACCTAGTTCCATCACAATTCTCCCTGTGATCTTAAAATTATATGTCCCTCCATTTACTATCGCGACGGCGGGGGACCTTTGGGTTCGAGAACCGCCTTGTAACACTTTTGATTCCAGAGGTTACGACCATACGCAAAAGATCTCCATTCCACATTGGGATTTTCGGAGAAAAAAATCAATGGATTTCAAAAAACCCTGTTTTGGAAAAAGCCCCCCCCAGTTTTTCAAAATTAAGGGGGGTTCGGGGCTTTGAGAACCCCTTGTTTTTAAAGTACCGCACCCTGGTGTCCTGTTCAACAATCCCCAGTAATGTCGCAACTAGATACAAGCGCATACTGTAGAACTCACACACTACTTAGTGTTATCAGAAATTGATGGTCTTTAACGCACGCATTGTGATGTCAGTGAAGTTCGTATTCTATTTCCGCTGTCTTGCATAGAGAATAGTCGAACCTGAAGGTCTGCATAGAGAGCTATTCCCGGTTTCAACTTCGTTTTGATAACTTTCTTTGACTGATCCAGGGCTTGGTTAAGTACCATAAATTAATGAAAGATCATTCTTTGAAATATAATGAGTTCTGATATTAGATGATAGCCACGGTTTAAGAAATTAGACATACGAACAGAAAAAGTGTGTGTTGTGTGAGGTGGCAAAATTCGACTACCTCCAATATGTTTCCCATTGACAATATCTTGGACTACACAAATGTTTTCCAGAATGCAAACCAGACGCATTGTTGTTGTCTGTCACTTGTAAAATTAAAATATTGAGTTCCATGTTTTATGGCCATTCTAGTTTAAAGGGGGATGGCCCGAATTAAGTACATAAAGTTTTCATCTTCATAGAAATGGCCTTCACCCCAAATATCCATTGTAGGTTTTGGCGCTGGATATGCACAACCGGTTTGGATGTGAGAGCTAAAAAACGTGATTTTGTAAGCCCCATAGAGTACTGTGTAAACTTACTATGGCGACCAAAATGGAGTCTTCTTTCGCTCATAACTTCTAAACAAAGCATCCTTAGCCCTAAGATTTCACAGGGGAAAGGTGTAAATGAGAAAAATAGTAGCTTTCTTAAGGTATCAAAAATCTTGACCACTTTCGCGTGTTAAAATCGGGGGTTTGGGGACGCGGCTATTAGCGATCGGGCCATGGACCTTTAAGCGTTATGTGGAAGGAAAATAAATTGACCAGGCCGTGTGACTGAGACTGCTCCAGTCTTGTGGAAGCAAAATTTGCCTTGTTGGGGCACTTTTTCAGATTTTTGTTGGGTTTTTCAGCAGAGACCAATGTACCCAATGAAAAACAATTGGCTGCCATTTTTTCACAAATTTTGCTCAAAGGCACCACAATATGTGGGGGTTGCTTGTCGTGAAACTTTGGTACAGGATATGGGGTTTGATATTTTTAAAGTTATGTCTGCCTTTTGGGACACTTTTTTCTGAATTGTGGTGAATAGATGGTGGGGTTTTCGCTGAGACCAATGCAACAAATGCCATGGGTGCATTTGACACTTTTGCTCAAAAGGCACCTAATTTTTGGGTGTTTTTGAGAAAATTTGGTACAGATTGTGGTTTGGAATTTTGCGGTATAGAGCTTTTTTCCTGGGGAGGTACATGTATGATTTTTTAGGATGCCCAAAGCTCACCCAGGTAGCAGCTAATTCAGGGTTCTAGGATACTAGGGCTATCTGTATACAAACACCATGTGTTGAATTTACAGGCCATGAGAAGTCGGGAAGAAACAGCTGCATCTATTTTTAAACAGAATGCGTCTTGCTTTTTCATGAAGTAATATCATTTTTTATTGTTTTGTTGTATTTGTGGGTGTGTTTCAAGATCTTTTGTGGATTGGGTTTTTTTTGGGGGTGGGGTGATGGATTTCCCCCAACAAGCTGTGCAATCTTGGGCATGTAATTAGTATTTGATCGCCGTGCAAGTTTTCATTGTACATTCTGATTTGATGGCAAAAAAAAAAAATCAGGTCTAGTCTAGATGTTCAAACATAAAAAGGCAAGTAGCCTGCTAGTCCTACCACTCTTGTTGTTGATTCTAGGGCCCTGAGTGACCTACAGAAATCAGTTTTAATGTGAGATAAAGTAACACTGGGCTTTAAATAGAATGCTACTCAAAGGTAGGGGATAAGAACAAGTATGTTTACCATTCAGAACCAGGTCAAATTTTACGGCCAACATCTTCGCCACCCTAAATTGTATCCCAATTCATGACGCTTGCAGGGCGTTTTATTATAGTACATGTGCAGAGAAAACCGAAATAACTATTGCCACAATCAGGCATTGAAAAATAGATTATCTAATTTAAAAAAAATATTAAATATATAGTTTTACTAGCTCTGGCAAAGCCTCAAGCACGGCTAGCAGGGATGATAACAGTGTAATAAAGTGTTTTTTAAACATAGTATTACTTAGTTTATACAGTCATAAATGCCGAAATATTGTCCATATATTGCAACTGCAAACTTTGTGCGAACTAATTAATAATTATAATTAAATGTAACCTCGTATATTTTTCAAACTTAAACAGGAAACTGTAATTTAATTGTGAAGGGCCCTAATTGTGAAGGTTGCATGCACTATTCCATTTATTACCCATGTGGGCGGAGCTTGAAGTTTTTGCCTAGACCAATCAAATTTCTAGATAACATTGCCCACGTAGTGAATAGAATAGAAACATGAAATGCCTCGTTACTATGGGCGCAAGAGCTGTTGCATATACTTGGCCGCTAAATCCGGTATGCTACATATACCCAAAATCTTGTATAGGTAGTTATATAACTACTTAGTTTGTTTCAAACCCAACCCATGATCAATCGCTTAGAAGTAGTGTGTATGAGCTTATTTTGATCTATTGATTTAGTTGATTAGGTAGTCTCTTGGGCGGAGTTGCCCTTCTATTTAGGTAGGTACGCATTACGGAATTAGAGGCCAGGTTGACCTTTTCGCAATACATGTAATCCTTTGTAGTTCCAAATAATTGTAACTTTGGCACATCTTTTAAAATTTGGCATAATCTTTGGTGCCCTAAGTTACAACTGTTCTGTGGAGTTCAATTGCCTATTTCAAGGTTTGAGATGGTTTGAGATGTATATTTACTAGAAATAAAAAGAAAAATTAATTTTTTTTGAAATAAATAGAAACTCTAGGGTATGTAGAATAATTGTCTTACCAATTGATAACCCATACGACAAATTTATTCCACAAAAAGTTGATGTCAAACATGGTTCACAGGTGCTATTTTGGCAAACCAATGCAATTGGAGACTCAAGAGGGTATAGTGTCACCTGATGAAAATTTCATAATGTGAATTTCAAATCCGATAAATGGTTATTACCTGACAGTAGAAGACTCTCAGAATGCCTAACAATATAACATTGATTGCAAATAATGATTATTTAGCCACTTTGCAGAAAGAAAAAAAAATAGAGCAGCAAGCTTGTCTATGTATCTTGGCTTAAATGGCACTTATCACTACACACAATCGTCATGACTGGAGTCTATGATAACAGCAGCATGCCCATATTAAAGTGAAGACTATCTAGTCGTGATCACAGGAAGTCCTGGACATTGACCACTTGCACTTGGTGGTGCATCAGCACAAAAGCACTTATAATTCCAGACGTGATTTCAGAAACGTCCCATCAATCATATAATGCATTCTTTGTCACTTGTGGTTTTTGCCAAACATTGTGTCATCAAAATGCATAGAAATATTGTTATTAGGAAAATGACCAGTCCAGGTCTGGCATGATATAGTAGGCTTTGATCGGGAATCTATATGCATCAACGCGTCAGTCCAGTAACCAGTTGATGGACATGATGGATAGTTGTTCGAAATATTAAACAGTAAAGGCTTTCGTTTTGGTACCAGAAATGGGCGGAAATTTTAAAACCCAAACAAGAAAAACATGACCGGTTAATACTTTAAGATTCCTCAGTGAAAGAGTTTTAATCCCGATATGGAAGCTTAAGATTCTTTGCAAGTGCAGTCGACTGGCTAGAAACTAATTTTTTCTACATATCAAAATACACTGCGTCGAATTTTTGCAACGCAGGCGCCCGACGATTTACATCTAGAGTCTCTATCCGTCAACTGGTTGCAGTTGACGGATAGAGTTTCTCGATCAAACATGGATATGACGTGATCGAGAAAAAACTCAAGTGCGTTTGCAGGCTTCGAGTGCGAACTACAGATGAGACTTGGCGGTTTCCGTTTTCAACTTGTTGCCGATGCTCTGTTTACACTGTTTGGTTTTGATTTTCTGAAAAATGGTCTCTATTTTTACCATAAGCATGTCTGTTGAAAGTTCTAACTATATGCTCGTTGTTGTGAATCTTCTTTGTTGTAGTCGATTCCGTTGTGCTTCTCTTAAAAAATTTTGACAAACGTGTCTTGGGAATATCTTCGTCTATGGTTTGTTGTGACATGAGAAAATGGCGTAATTAGCATAATCCCGTATAGGGTGCTTGCACGGCAGGTCATTAGGTTACTTGGCCAGCCTGCCTCCAGAACAACCAAGCATGCAGAGAATCCAAAAGAATCACTGCAGAAATAACTGAAATGTTCAGGGGAACCAGATGCATGTATTTATTCTTCATGCTTGGTTGATGGAGGGCAAACAAAAAGTCCATTCAACTTAATTTTAGCTCTGTGCAAGGGCCCTATTACAGTGTATTATGTTGTTTCACAATACAGCCAAAGCTTGACACGATCCAGAGCCCGGGCAAAGCCCGGGGCTATGAGATTAAGTACATAGGATACGCGGGGTTTTTCCGATGCAAAACCCTGTCGGAAAAAAGTTGTCAAAATACTTCACTTAATGACCATCCTATTGGTATATTCCGATTCCTGGGTTTTTTCCAAATATATAATTATTAGGACAAAAATAAAAGCCATACTGAGTATTCTGGAAACAGTTTTCTACAAGTTTTGGATGGAGAATTGTAAAAGGGCAAATTTTAGTATACAAAGTGCTTCAATTTTATTTCATTTTGCGCCAGTTATTGACGCCAAAACATCCCTGTTAAGTACATGACATAAACGCACATCCGTAACAAATAAGATCAGTGACTTTGATATTCGATGTAGTTAAGGTGAGTAAATGCCAGTTTTAAAATGTGTAATGGACCCCGTAATAGCTACATGTATATACTTAATGCTCTGAACTAGTACAACACCCCAACAACCCAAATATGGAGTGTCTAGTCAGGGCAACCTCGGTAGGTAAATATGCTGTATTCATGCTGTATGAAAGTTATGTGGCAGAGATAATTTTCAGCCCAATAATGCAGAATGATGAACTGTACTATGTGTCGCACAGGGGAAACAATTCTTAAACAATGTCAAGGACAAATCTGGAATGCGCCCTCATTTTTAATGTAATTGTATGTGATCGTTTGGTAATTGAATCCGGATAGCTGTAGGACCAATTGCCCCCTTCAAATTACATTAGGTGCAATAAGGGTTCATTGCCAACAAAAAAGGAAACAATATTTTAACGAAGGTGTTGCTCTATACCCTTTTAGCACAGATGGAATGGTCCTAATTGTAAGTGCGGCAATCGAAGAAAGAAAGTGTGAAGGGATCAACACATGTGAACAATGTTTTTAAATTTCGATCTCAAATCTCTAACACCCTTTTTTGGAAACAATACTGAGGAATGAAATGTGAATGGGCTCACACGCTAAATGAGAGAGAAAAGTGTGCTTTTTTACGGATTTTGAGTAGTTGTGGCACACGCAAATTGTATACAAGAGAATTAAATATAGAACAATGCCAGTATAGATTGAACTGCCACACAGAGTGTTGTTTAACTGCTGTGATCACAAAACAAGTGACAATTTTCACTGGAATCAACAAGATATGAAACAAATTAATGTGCCAAGCAGCCCAAATGTTAATTGTAGAACTGTAATAGTACCCAAATTACAACGTTATTTGGCGTTTAGCGCATATTCATTCCGAGAGCGTTTCAGTACTTGTATGAAAATGAGGTTTGATTACTCAATTCGTTCTGCCACCCATTCTAGGCTACATCACATTGTCGACTTCTACCGAAATGGGGTCAATTAGGGTTAGATATTTTGAACAAGATAGAGACCAACCCTGGGCGGGCCTACATTGAGAAAAGTTTGCCGTGGACTGTTGATATGTAAATTAGTTTCGGCCAGTCGACTGCACTTGCACAAGACTTTAAGTTTCCAGATCGGATTAACACTTTTCACTGAAAGATGCTTAGGTCATGACCATGATGGGTATAGAAAAGGAAGGTGGCATTACATTTTCACAAATTATTTTTTAACATTTCTTGTTTTCATGAAGACCCAGGGTAAGATTCAGCTAATTTAATTTCATTTTACAAGGGAATTTATATTAATATTTAAAATGCGTAGCAGATTCCAATTTGTACTATGTTACTTTCCGAGTTACTCGTTAATTTGGTCATTCAAGGTCAAAGAAGGTGATGCCTACGGATGAGGCGCCTACAGAGAGCATGCATGTGTTAAAGTTAGGGAATTTGTAATTTTAATTGCATTCTGATTTTTTTTGAAATATCTTCATTTGAAAAATGGGCAGCTGGTTTATAAATATCAATTTGTTGGGTATTTATCTCGGCTACAAATAAAAGCTAGTGAATTGGTCACTAATTTTGCTAATTATAATTTAAATGGGACAATATGCTCAGTGGTGGTCCTTCAAATCGTGGCAAGCTCATCATGTAGACTGGTGCATAAATTTATTGTGGACTATACTTCACCAAGTCTTTATGTATACCAAAATTACAAAGCATGAACAATCCTCTGTTTTATATATTAAAATGGTAGGAACATGTATCAATTAATAATAAACCCCCAGACGCTGGGATTATAGGAAAACGTGGCGCCATTACCATTTTCAATTTTTTCGTTATTTTTATTGTGTAAACCTTAAGAACTGAACATGGCTGTTGAGTGGATTTATTATATCTATTTTTGTTGGTAAGGCTGCACAAAAATAATCGTTGTTAGGTTGGCCTGACTAAACCCCGTTTGAGCGAACCCCCCGACTCAGAAATTTTGTCAATGTTTGGCAAGAAAATATTAAGGAATGGCACTGGGGAAGAAATATCCCTAACACTGCAGGCTGTATATGTGAGGACGTACTCACAGATCAACATATTAACCACAAACTTTAATCATACTTTGCACTTCCATAGACCAAAAATACCCACCGAATTTGATTGTGATATATTGTGGTATATGCTTAGTACCGTACTGACCAGTAGACATAATATATCACACAATCTTCGACATATCCCACGTCTCTCAATTCAAGAAAAGTTGAAAACTAATTTCTTTATCAAGCTGTTCCTGATTCACAAATTTAATGGTTTTTGTGGGTGTTTTCATGTTACTGTGCGCTCGGAGTCTTCGGAAGATTTGCGCCTTATAAAACAATTTATTATGTTATTATTATTAGTACATACATACATACACACGTTATTTAGGAACGCATCGTCGAAGGGACAACATTGCGTTTACAAAACCCAACAAAATGACAAAAGTACAAAAGGCAGAAGTTAGAACAAATGTGTTTTTAACAGTTCCTGAAATTTGGTAAAATGATTTTTTTTTTATGTGCATTTTGAGTGATGTTGGAAGGCTGATCCAAGTTTTGGAAGCAATTACAGGCAATCTGCGTTCCCCAGCCAAAAGAATTAAATTTGCGGAAACCACAAGACGTGATGTGTCATCAGATGATCTAAGAGGCCGACCCGGAACGTAGTAAGAAAACAGTTGAGTTATGTTGCAGGTGATTCATCATGCAATGCTTATAAACATATAACAGATCTTGAAAGTCAATCTTTGGGTCACTGGAAGCCAGTGCAACATTGTTAACAATTAAGGGTTCGGCATCAGTCCGGCGATCCATGCAAAAATACCCACCCGTGCGGGCACTGTTTTGCAAGCGTTGTAAGCGATTCATATTTGTAGATGAAGGTGGTGAACAGTGCATTACGAATCCAGGCGTGACAGTACAACGTGCACGTACTGCATGGTGGCAAGTGTCAGATCATGCATCTTCGGATTCGCCAAGATGGTCTTGATATGGAACAAAATAGAACGGGAAGGTTATCAACATGCGAATGAGGTGACATTGTGCTACAAAATAAATTCCAAGATTCTGATATGTGGAAGGCTTAATTAATGAGCCCATTTGAAGTGTAATGTCTGTAGCGGTGAAGTTTCATGATGTTTGTAGGCAGACCCAGCTATGAAAAACTCCGTTTTTGCATCATTCAGTTTCAATAGTTCACAGCCATCCAGTTTCTAATTTCAGTGATACAGTCGGATATCTGGTTGAGTGATCTTTGCATGTCACACGGAATCCGTGGGGTAAGAAACTAATGGACAGTCGTCAGCATAAAAAATGTGATAATAACAGCAGTGTTCTAATGATATCTCCAATGGGAACAATGTTAAGTGGAAAATTGAAGTGGTCCTTGAACAGAGCCTTGTGGCCAAACCAAAATCCATGATGATAGGATCAGATAGTTGCCCGAATATTTACTGAGAGACCAACCTTTTTACATAAGATTGAACCATGTTCATGTTCGATTATAATCCCACCTAAGTTTAGGAAAATTTCAGAAACTTCTAAAGATCCGTTTATTATACCATGCCAAAAAATTGGCCTACACATGACTGCAAAATTCTTCAAACAACCAACCTTTTTAGCCTTGAATTCCAATGATTATGGCATTTTCGAATACACTGAATCACCGAAATTTTTTTTTTTTTGTTTTCCATATTTATCTATATTCCATCTCAAGCATGTTTCTATGATGTCTGGAACCTTTAAAAACATAATTTACGAGTATAGAACCCAGCAGAAGACCAGGTTTCTTGGTCAACACTCTGCAAGGCTTCTTTACTTCACTCAGACTGATTCTTACACTCTTTTTGCAATCTTGTCCATATTTCAGTATAAAAATAATACATGGACATAAAAATTATTCAGTTTCCTAAAATTCATTTCAATAGTTTTTTGGTGGATTGTTTTCTGACACGAAAAGAATAATTGAACAAGGCGTTGTGAGGGTCAGAGAGAAGCATTTGGCAGCAAACCAAATATGGCCGCGGCCAAAACCACTGATGGCAAATTGGTTTCAGTTTTCGCGGATATTTTGTTCGTTTTTTGCCGGTTTTGAGACTAAAAAAACACTAAACGTTACATTATAGTCATGGTTAGTTACATGACGAAAGATGAAAATATTTAGAATGAGGGTGGAAACGTACGTTACTATCGACAAAACAGCATTTTTAACTTTTCTGATGTCTTCAAATTCGGAGGAAGTCAGGAAGTGGCTGGACAGTGTATGTGGCGAGTAGGCAAGACATTTTCAACTCCGGCTCCGGGCAAGATTCGGGCATTATCCCACCCCATAATTAAAGGGTATTTTCAGCTTCTTAAAAAGGGGTGGGGAATATAACTCGGGTCATTACGGTAGTTAGATAAATCATAACTATACCAAATTTGAGTAAATCATAATATACTACAAATACCACAAGTAATAAACACCACAAGCTGCACCATAGCCACAATTGTACAGGCTGACAAGAGAAGTTGCGGGCCCAGGGGAACATTGGTGTTATAGGCTTACATGGCGCGGGTCGGGGGTGCGGGATTGTGTAAGTGAAATGTTATACCACTTTATAGCAATGATAAGATCGCATACCACAAACTCACAAAATATATACCACAATATACACAATATTACCTTGTGTGCTTTTGTGGTCTAGGAGCCTTGTTAGGGATAATTATAGATGATGAACAGAATAAAACAATGTATTTATCATTTAAAGCACCAATGTTTAAAAAATATGGATGGTTAATTTAACCCCTAACCCGCACCAGATGAGTCAAAAGCATCTCGAATCCGTGGGGTACCGGTCGGAAAATTGCATTTCATTGCATATCGGGACGTCAAATATTTTTGTCGCGGAAAAGAATCTCAATGCTTTTAAATGCATCTGGGACGTCTTCCCCGAAAAATGACGCGATGCTTTTCGATGCATATCTGGGCGTTTTGCCCGCATAAGATCGAATTGGCGCAATCTTCTCATTGCAAATGCTGGGACAGTTTGCCCCCGCAAAATCGAACTGCGCAATCTTTTATCATTGCACTGGGACGTCTCTCCCGGAAAATGACGCATGCTTTCATTGCATCTTGGACATTTTCCCGGCACCAAATGATCCGAAATTGAGCAATGCTTTTCATTGCATCTGGTTAGGGTTAGGGTTAGGGTTCTCATTGCATCTCGGTCCGTTTTCACAACGCGAGTTGGAATGCCTTTTCAGTGCATCTGGACTGTTTCCTGCAGAGGGTCAATGCTTTTAAATGCTTTTGGGACGTCTCCCTTCCCGAAAATGATGCGATGCTTTTAATGCATCGGGACGTCTTCCCGGAAAATGACGCGATCCTTTTGAATGCATCTTGGACGTCCTTCCCGGAAAATGACGCGATGCTTGTTATTGCATCTGGGACTCTTCCCCCGGAAAATGACGCGATGCTTTTCATTGCTCGTGCCGTAGCGACTTTATACGCTACTTATCCGTGCCGGGAAAACGTCGGAGATGCATTGAAATGCAAAATTTGCAAAAAAAATGGCTTTCTCATTGCATCTTTCTGGGCCGTTAACCAAAAAATTAAAAATGCTTTTTTGAATTGCATTGGAACTATTGTCCGGCAAAACCACCCGGGGCGGGTTAGTTAATTACCATTGATGACCCACCCGATAAAAAACGGTACAACTCAATTCTACCATTTCTTTTCTCAAAGTAGAAGGAGACATCTAAAAATAAAACTGGTTTGGCACTCAACCAAAGTCCTGTGCAAGTGCGTGGCTAATTAATTTTGATCATCACAACTGTAATATATTAGTTGCCCAGGGCATTGAGAATACTGGGTCATGACTGCAGTAGAGCTGTAGCATGCTTGAGGCCCGGGCCTTGAGTAGTTCTGGCCTGGTTCTGGTAACCATAACCAGAGGTCACTGTTATCCTTTATTTAACATTACTACTCCATCTACGGACCTCTTTTCTGGGAACCATACACAGAGGAGCCAGTGTACATTTAAGCAGCACCAACTTTGTGTTACTGTATAAGTTAACAACTGCTACCATTGACCTCATTGTTGAGAGTATTTTCCAGAACTTGCATTCATTTTCACATTCTTAAAAATAACTTTTTATCTTTAAGTATATCTTTCAGTAAATGAATTAAAAACAAGAAACCACTAACCACTTTGTGCCCTTAATGCATGTCACCAACCTGGAGAATGCCATAGTGTTACACTTACCCTGCTTTGTGCCTTTCCAATTGAACTACTGATAATACAAAGATTATTGATCAATAATTCTACCAGTAATCCCAATGTGTGATTATTTTGGTGATTAGCCTTTAATGCAAAGGACATCCTAAGGAGGGGACGAACTTAGTAGGGACGAACCAATTAACACCTAATTATCTTTGAACGACAAAAGCCCGCAAATCGATGATCGAAGTCAATCATTCCGTGAAAGGGAATTACGAGTCGTGTTCAATAGCGGGAACACAAAGACACTGATAATAGACAATTAAAGTATAGCTTGACGTTGTTTGCCGACCCAAATATAACTTCTGCAATTGATATTTAGTTCATTCTGAGCGTTTAATTAACGAACATGGAGCTTTTCAGAAGATAACTCTTCTCGTCGTTGCATCGGCTATGTGTACGACAATTTCGTCTATGTGAAAAGAAAGGAGGTGAGAGAGAGATTGTACCTGAACTGTAGCGGGCGTAACGGTAAGGCATGGGTTTTTTGTAAAGGGCGGGTGGTGACATTTTGTGCAGGCGAGGTGAAGTCTGGAGGCGGGGTCTGATCATCCACCACCTGATTTACCGTCTATGATTTCAAGCGTGAGTTGAAGGAACAGTCAAAACGTCCCGAAAAAATCATTCGCATGTCTGATACCCACGGTATATGAAATGTTAGGAGCAAGTTCCTCGAAGGTGCATCTGGTGACGCTGAACGCCATGGAGATGATGGCGAGATTGCCAGAATTTAAATTGGTTCAACATACTCTCTATGGGGCCCGCGGTGGAACTTCAACAAACCAATCAATCATAAAAAGCGGGAGGAGCGGACCATTCTGTGCGTGGGTTTAAGGAGCGCCTGAACATCGACGGTGGTAACTTTGTGCAGTGAGACAGCAGTGTTGGAGATAAGGACTGGTTTTATTTTTCTTCAGAGAAATCCTTGGTGAGATTGTCTAAAGCACAGCAATGGCACATTGACGGTACATTTTGGGGTTGTCCTTCATATTCTATCAGTGTTCGTATCCACTGCTTTGTGAATGGACAGATGTTTCCGCTTGTGTTCGGACTGTTACCAGATAAGACAGACAAACTTACAACAAGTCTCAGGATGTACTGTCGGCTTTGACCTCAAGAGGACTTTCTGTTTGACCTGAAAACTGTCGTGACGGACTTTGAGGCTGCATACATGCTTCCGTACGTTATATATCTCGTAGCGCAATTTTTTTACGCGGTTGTACTTTCATTTTGCACAGGTGTTTATGCCCAGGTGTCGCAGATGGGCCTAGCTGTGCGATACAAGAATGATGAGAATTTAGTCTACAGATCCGCAAACTTGTCGCCAGAGATGTCCCCAAGCAGACCGAAAGTTGCGGAGTACCCGACAAGCATTACGAAATAGATATTCCGAGGATGGATGCAAAACTTTGACCTTTTCTAACTTTTTCAATCGTTTACTTTGGCAAGTGGTTAGATAAGCACTTGATTTGTGGGATTGGCATGGCTTAGATAACCGCACGGAACAACCATGTTGAGAATTGGCCTGCTCGGACGACAAGACCCAGGGAGAGCTGCATATTGGAATTTTCCAGTTATTCCTACTTTTGCATGAAGAGCGTAAAGATGCTGAAAAATTTGGACGCCGATTTCTAGGGCCACAGTGTTCCGCCAAGGTCCCGGCTAGATGCATTTCAAAGACAATATGCATTAATCATGCGTGAGTTCTCCGAGAGTGACCCGGTAGACTACCTTACTGGATTGGCTACTGCACATCGGCACCCTGCGATGTGAGCTGTGACACACAATGAAAAATGTCAGACGACCAACGATCAAAATTATGTTAAGAGTAAGCGCGTGTAGCCCTGCTCATTATATGACGTCATTCCAACGTGTCAAGTCATGAGGGAAATCTCTGTGGCCATAATATTGATGGTAAACCATCAACCGAATTGCCTTGGAAAACTGTTGCGGTACTGATGCAGTTTTACATTTTTTTATATATGTGAGCCCATTTCTACTCATTGCTTTTTCCCCGAATAAAGAATCAGTGAGAGAAAGTCGATCTACGACAGTTTTTCGGCAACTTGCCCTGGAACTGAAACGTCTGAATTGGGAAAATGGTCTGAATTTTAGTCACTTGGCACAACAATGATATCTATTGTTTACTCCTACAATTTCACGACAAAATTAGAAAAAAATCCGGAAACCATCTCAGGACACTTGCACCCAAAACTGCATTGTATGAAAAGCAATCAATGACTCAACCGATTATCGATTTGGGGTTTGGCCAATAGGACAGTAGATTACAACTTGAGGTTTGTGTAATTATCAATAGGCAGCGCTTAATGTTGTTTATTATTGGCTCTTGTAGTTTATTGATTTTGTTCTGGGGGCAAAGCAATTAACTTTGGGTGGGCAACGTGTCTGAATGTAGGTCTGAATTTAAGCGGAATTCCCCCATTCACTACCAGCCTTCCAGATTCAGACTTTTGGCTAATTCAGAAACTTTCAGTTACCAGTGTTGTGCCATCACTTTTTTAACTTTTCGGTTCTAATTGATGACTTATGGTAAGTAGGGTAGTAAATGGTTGGAATTTTCCCGTCGTGGTTGGTTCCAACTTTTGTTGTTGATGACACAGTTTTATCTGAAAATATAAGCCTTCAGCTCCCAATTGGTGAAGAATTCATCATGCATTGGTCCATTTTAATGTATGGCGTTTTGTGATATGCAAAAACACACCACAAGATATTGCACAATTAATTCGGGAATACGGGTGTAGACAAAAAAACAATCATATGCTTTATATGTGATTGAACCCTGGGGGTCGGTGCATGCTCAGGGGTACAAGGCTGTAAATAAAGGAATGATTAATACTAATTATGATAGCTATGATGTGTCACAGGTCATATCATTCGAGGCTGCGGATGGGGGGGAGGGGGAGGGAGGGAAGGGGGAGGTATGTGTCAGTGTATAGAGAGATGAATGGTGGGAGGGGATTTGGTTGCCAAAAAAAAAACCCAAAAAAAAAAAAAAACGGTGCCGCGGAATCTGTATGCTTTCCAGGCAGAGTGGGGTCAGCTAGTTATTTCTACTGTTGAAAATGATTACTGCATTCTCGTGTGATTAAAGTGGGGTGGAGAGGGTTAGGATGAGGTATGTGCACAAGTCGAGTGTACATGTGCAAATCTTTGAAAATTTGGACAAGGTGATCGGAAGGGCGTGGGGAGGGGAGGGGGGGGGCGCGGGGAATTGGGGTGGTACAGGGGATGGAAAGGGAAAGGTCCACCTCATGTGACCCCCCCCCCCCTTACCGTGCAGATTTACATAACATTAAAAGGGTCATAGACTATTGCAATATGTGACCAAAACAATATTTTTTTATAAATGCAGGGAACCCAAGGCCGAATAAAATTTAGATGGACGATAGGCTAATTGTGTTATGATCAACAACAGTCATTCTGTATTCTAGATACATCTAGGGGGGTCTATTCCTTGTAACTTCAAAGAAAAAAGGCCTCACCATTTTCTGATGCGGCTGAAAGTAGGTGGTAATATCAATTTTATTATAAAAAACATTAAAAAAAATTTTAGTGTATTTCATTTAAAAATAGAAATCTTTAAGTTTTTAATCAAGTAAGGTCGAATACGGCACGCTACCTGGTTACTACGTGAATCGGCAGGGATGTCAGCATCTCGCATCTGACGGCACGCACAGCGAAGTCATTAAATCTGCCGAATAGTGCTTGATGTGACACTTCAGGAAACATCATATTGCGATGATCAGATCGGAGAACGAAATTGACTGTGGCCGCAATGTGTAAAGTTTTTATTGTGAGACAAAAAAAACTTATGCCGGTTCTTCTAGGAACCGCCCAAACAGTCCTTTTCAGGACTACACTGTTCCAAAAACGAAATGATTTGTGTTGATGAATATATGATGAATAAGTTTTTAAAAAGAAATGGCACAAAAAAGACTCCCTAAATTTAGCCATAATATAAACAACACACCATCTGGCCTTATAGGCCCCACATTGAACATAGCCCCCATAGATGCTTGGTCTATAGTCCCAAATTTTCATTTTAAATCGTACCGGTGAGCAAATTTTTTAATTATTTTGAAAAGTAATTCTTTTCAAAACATTTGAAAACAGCCCAGTTTTTGGAAACTTTAACTCCACTTTTTCTTATGATGGGAACAAGTGCAGTTGCGAAGGCGATCTCGGACCCGCCTAGTCAATCGGCCTCAGCCAGCAAGGTTTTATTGCCCCGTCGGAGGTCAAATGGTTTTGAGAGGATGTTTCTTGTCCAAAATTTTAGCTGAACTGAACCGAAAATCGAAGTCTTGCATGCAGCAGCCGCCGGGTTGTGGGGGAAAAATTGACCTTTCATTATATTCAGTCACATTTTTGACGAACGAAATCACCTCAAAATCATGGTTTGTCATAAAACCTTATTTTACATACCAGGATAATGATTTTTGTATCAATGAAAAGGGCGATATGTACTCTATTTAGCTAAATAAAAATAAACCATTATATCACTTTATGTGATTTTGTTCGCTGAAAAGGACGCTAATAAAACAACCCTAATTTGGGGCAAACAAGTGCATTTTTGGGATTTTTTTGCAATTAAACCCAAAAATAAAAATTTCCACATAATATTGTGATAAAACTGAATGACATATATGGATTCAGATTGAATCTTTGGATGCATTTCTTAATTTTATCATCATATAAATGACCACAAGATGGCGATAAGTACCATGTCTTTACAAACAAAATGGGTGAAAGATTTTTTTTTGTTTCAAAAATTGCCATTTATGAAATATCCCCCAATACGACCCAGTAACACTAATTGAGTTTTAAAAGAGGAAAATGGATCCTGATTTTTACTCGCCATTTGGAATCCTTAAGTGGCATATATCTCAACATGTGTGATCAACAGAATGTCATTTTCTTAGATTTAATTTAATCGAAGTATCTATTCCCATGGGTTAATATTCGCAGAGCCTTACTCTTTTGAATACAGTTGTCGGTTTTGCGACCTGTCCATGGATCAAATTAAAAATACACAAGTTTAGACTAAGCGAATCAACTCTCGTAATTCCTTAGATTATTTTTAGTCTAAGGTGTCTGAAATTAGTGACAAAACCTTTGGGATTTAAAAACAATTCCTTTATATTCAAATATAAACTTTAAATTGATTTTATACACAAAGTTTTTTTAACTCATTTAAAGGTTTATTTAAAATCAAAAGGACTTATTTTAAGTTAAGCCTTTTACCACCGATTTAAATTTTAAGTCAAAAAAAAAAGGATTTGTCACTAATTTCAGTCTCTTTGAGACTTAAAAATAAGTCTAAGGATTTAAAAGAGGAGTCATGAAGAAATCGGGGTTTTTCGAATGCAGTCAAATTTGTCATAGATAACCTTCGCCTTCATCGTTTATGGCCCAATAATCTCAATCAAATATGATTTTTGTTTTGTGGTACCTCACAGGGAAACAGCTTCATGTTCAAGAGGAGATTGATAACGGTCATTGACAATGTACATTTTAGATATTATGAGTTGACAGTCACAATTTGATTAGCGGCAACTGTCTGGTCATTAATGATCTATATGTGGACATCATATGAGGTATTCATCAAGTTATGGATTTCAATTCTGTACCCAACGCAAAAGGCATATTAATTACATTCTTTGATATTAAAAGGTTGCTAACTCGCATAACAGAAAAAGGTTTCATAATTGGTAAGCCATAGATGCATGCCCACCCCTGAATCACGAAAAGAATCGCAGCAGTGCGGACAGAACAAAACAGCTACTATGCAATCCTAAACATATCTGTTAGTCCACGGTTTCCTTTTTTTTGCCACGTCGTCCGCCTACATCTTAATAGATACAGCGAATTCATTGGCAACATTAGATTGCTGTGCGTAACCTGAGTTTATGTTGTGCATACTGAATCCATCTTGTCCACATTATCCCTTACACCTATGTGTAATCCGTGGCAGCAAATTTATAAGAGATCTCGAATTATTTGATTGTGTGTGTGCTTTAAATTTGTTTTTTTCAAATTTGTTTTTCTTTGTAAATGTTTTCATTTATCAAACTCAGAAAAAAAGGACGAAGAAGAAACAAAAAGACAAAACAAACCATTTTCAAAAACAAACACGCACCGCTCTCAAATCCATCTTGTTGCGTCGCCAGGGCATTTTAAACAAAATTAACAAGGACCCTCATCAAAGACATAGGCTTCAAGGTCACTAGTCATTAGTTTTTTCAAACTGATGATTCTAGTTCTCTTTATTTCAGGCAATGTTATATTCAATTTTTTGTTTTAATTGAGCAAAATTGAAAAACAAAAAAAGGAAAAAGGACGAAACTGGGGGGTCTTTTGATGAATTCTGCAGTTGTAAAAATACAATTTTGGAATAAAAAGTTTGAATATACAAGTGGTCATGCATGGAGGTGTCTGACTTTTTTTCATACTCAAATATTTTCACAAACTTAGAAAACGCAAAAGACTCCTTGGTAATATTATTGATATAACACACTTCCCCGACTCCAGTGGAGAACATCTTGGTTTAAATTCCAGGAAAAAAAAGGAAGGGGATCAATCATTCAAAGACCACCACCATCATCATAATCATTGCAAAGGAATCCCGCTTAACTCTGTCATTGCCACATTTCAAATTGATAAAAAGACCCTTTATCTTCTGAAAAATTATTGGAAATATGTTCCCAAACAGAACAGACAGAAAAATACAAAAGTTGTGACACCAGCAACGCTTAATCACAGTACTTACCCGAAGAGATACATTTTATTTCCAACAGGTGAATAAGGGTCTTCTCAATTTTGGGGATTGAAGTTTTGAGGCATTAAATTGAGGTCAAAAAACACATTAGTATCCAAGGACAGAAAATGAATCTCCAAAGTTTCAAAAGGGTTTGATCTCCAATTCAGTCACACCTGCTTCTTCAAATGCGATGCAAATCAGACCCTGCCGATGCGAAGGGCCTCAGATTTTGAGGTTAATCATTTAATTGATAAAACATTTATCAAGTGTGTTATTGAAAAAAGCTTTGAAAAATTCCAAGTTTCCAATGTAGGAAAAATTGTATCATCTGCCAAACTATAATTTTCTTTTTAACGTTGCCAACCTTAAACCCTTTAAATTTTTCATTCTATGCGAATAGCCAAAGTGTCAATGGCAAAAAGGAACAGACAAAATAGGGAAGCCTTTGGAAAATTGCATGTGGCCATGTCGATTAGGGCTACAAAGAAACTCATTGTTAACTCTTCCTGATGGTTCTATAATGTTTTGAACCACGAAATATCAAAATTATCACCCTAAATTGGAAACGACTCCTACTAAGCCATCAAATAAAACTATTGACTCAACACTGTCAAAGTCCTTTTCAATATCTAACAAACCATGGACCGTGGATTGGAATACACTTTATATCGCATATGCAATCAGAGCAACCAATACTACGCTCTACATTAAAACCAGTTTGGTCCTCATGAATAATATCAGTTTAGAGAACAAGTTTAAGATGGTGAGCCTTTATTTCATAATAAATTTATAGTCAGGTGTCAAGAGAGAAATAGAGTGATATTTTACAAAGTAAGGTTCAAGACCCCTTTTTGGTAGGAAAGTGATCTGACGCCATTTAGTAGATTTAGTAGAGGGGGAAGATCCGTGCTCAAAAGAAGATATTATTTTAAGTCAGCTATATCATGAAAAACGAATGTAAAAATTAAAGTTTGAAGAGGCCCTCCAAACACAAGATTTATTGTGTCAAATTAATTTACATTTCAAAAGGATCTCTGGCTTTGAAATTAAGACTATCAGAAGCATTTTACTTTCTTCTGAAAGCTGTGGGGTATCAAGTTAATCCCCAAAAAAGAGCATGCAGCCTGCTTGAAAGCCAGTGATAAATGGGAAAACATAAAGATAATCATAAAAACTGTGCAGTCTTCTTTAAAAAATCAGTTGAAGGGGGCCATATGGACACAAGAAGCAAATGATGTCTTGTCAGAGGAAGAGCCTTCTCTAAACCTAAAAAATATTAGTACTCGTTTACTTGCTGTGTCCATGCATTTATTATTCTGTGATATGACAACCAGACCAGCCAGACTATCTGTTGTATTATACATTTACAATACTGCACTTTTTCTCTCTACAGGTACAAAACAATGTTGTATTGTTTAAAGTGTGACCAGATTTTTTTAAATATATTTTTGTGTGTATTTTTTGTGAGCCCCGAGAGCACCCCACTCCGGGTGTATCTTGGGGTGCTATCGGGCTCGCGCCCAGGGGTGGGGTTCATGCCAAATTATGCAAATCCGCCCTATTTTCGGCTATTACAGGTGCTTCCGCCATCGAAACAAAGTCTCAAAAACAAGCGTATCTGGATACTCAGGGGATTAACTAAAATAGTCACCTAAAATGATATTCCTAAACTTGAGCTGAATCGGATTTTTAGTTTTGACGTAGGATTACTGCCGTACAAATAAAATGCCGGATTTTGAATCTATTTAGTTGTGATTTCGAATTAAAAGAAAAATTAAGGGAATGCCATCCTCGGGAAATCCGCGAAAGATCTAAGCAAAACCAACTGTTTAGAGGGAGTAGAAAATCATGGAACCTCATATTGTATGATGCTACTGTAATAGGTTAGCTTACCCTCCATACTGGAAACAAATCAAAGACAAGTTCTGGAAAATATTAAGTTCTGTTGTTAATTATAGTTTAGCAGGCCGCAGAAGGAGTGAAACAATTTTGTTTTTGTTGATATGGGAATGTTAAACATCATTATGTTCCACTAATTAGGCTTTTGAATATGGTAAGACAAACAGAAAGGTACTGGAATGGAATATATAGACAGACCAAACATGTGGTCTCAACACCATTCTTTTTGTTTTGCTTTTTTTTGGTTTGTTTTGTTTTTGTTTTGTTTTTTTTAAATTAACGATATTTACTGAACAATCATCAAACAGTGAGGGTTAGGCCGAGCTACAGTATTTCGAATGAAGTAGTGGTTTTTTGCGATCTGTCAATGGATTCCTATTTAAATGCAGAATTACAGAGGGGTATTGTCTTTGCTATGTTAATATAAGTACGTGTTATGGTGTAACAAGCTGTGCAATAGCAAGAATTTATTCAAAATACCTTTTGTGATGTGACATTTGTTTGGTCCAAAGCATTTCCTTATTATCGAAAGGTTATCTAGTTTTTTCTTTATAGGGAATATGTTCATTAACGTTATGCGAAGACTGTATCAAGTTACGTACTTTTGAGGTTATTTCTTGGATGACGAGGGGTGTTAGAAGTTAGCAAGAAGGTAATCCATGACAATTTTGATGCTTTTGTGGTAAACCCATCAAATTTATTCGCATCAGAAATATAATAGCCCGATTTTCTCCTGGACATGATTGCTTGACTAACGTCATACGGATTTTAATGTGATTCCATGGACAGGTCGCCAAAACCGATTGCTTGGTTAAAGAGAGTAAAGCTTGGTGAATACTTAACCCATAGGAAGGATGTTTGTTGTAAAGTAAAATAAGAAAGAAAAATGAGCATTCTGATCACATATGTGAGAAATTATTACCACTTAAGAGGCAAAATGGAGAGTAAGTAATAGCAGGTCCATTTCATTTTGACTCCTCTATATTGTAATGGGTCTTTTAGAGAGTTTAATATTATGACACATTTTGTTTGTACAGACAAATGGTAATTGCCGCAATGCTTCATTTATATGGTGATTAAAGAAGATATGAGTCCAAAGATTCTATCTGAATCATTTTATTCCAGTTTAATCAAAAATGTGTGGAGTTTTGGCGGTGGTGTTAATTGAAAAAAAAAAATGCCAACAAAAAAATGCACTTTTTACCCAAAAATTAGGCAATTATCGTCTTTTAAGCTAGCACATCCACCATAAAGTAATATACGGTTTATTTGGCTGACATAGAAGACATGTTTGGCTTCATTTGATACTAAGGAGAATCATTCTCCTGGGATGTCTAATAAAGTGTTATGCAAAAACCATGATTTTAGGTGATTTCTTCAAAAGTTGACGGAAATAGTAAAAAGTCAATTTTTCACCACACCCGGCGGCTGCTGCATGCTAAGACTTCGATTTTCGGATTCAGCAAAAATTGTAGATAAGAATAATCTTCTCAACCTTCTGACCTACGACGGAGGCAATTAAAAACCTTCCTTGGCTGAGGGCCTTAAAATTGTTTGATTGACAGCTACCCAAAATAGTCTCCCATTAAAACATCAATGATTGACATATAACCCTTGTGGCCAGCCATTCTTTAATTATTGGTCCAATTAAGGATAATCTGTTCGTCCCAACCAAAATTCAACCCTACGTAGGAATGGCGTGAATGCAACATTTCCTATCTTTTAATCAGTCATTGGCCTGTCCACCCTGTTTGTAACATCACATTTAGGGCACTAGCTGACCATGAGTTACCTTGTGGAAGTAGCTGATTCTTATTTGTGCAATGCTCCCCTTTGTACAGTACGAGAACCAGTACGAGTAGGTTATGAAAAGATAATGTTAACCTCTGGTTCTGGTTTACTAGAAACCCTAGGGCTTGAGGCATGTTTTGATTTTCCGGTGGGGATATGGCAGGGCCGACTTTTGTGAACCCTGAATGACTGATAATCTCTCCACAAGTGTGTTATTAGACTGTATATATGTACCATTGTCCGGCATGTTCCCTGCACTTGGGCCTGAAAAATTTTCAGTATAAACCGCGTAAACGAATAATGCATGTGGATCAGGGCAGGAAAAAATGCATATTCCCCGGGAAGGTAGGGGTAGTCACATTTCCATAGATTTCCCACATTTTATAGATTCTTTATCTGAAAGAGTCAAAAATTCCCTCAAATGGGCTATTTCCCGGGAAGGAGCTCCTAGATTCCCAACTTTTTCCAATCCATGCATGTAACCCCAGGTCGGCCCACCCAAGTTACAACCAAGGATGCGTTACCAAATATATTCTTGGGGTGTGGATGATTTTATGCCCTGTGGTCCTTGATTTTTACGGAAACTAGCTCAAATTTGGTATGTAGACCAAAGGCCCTAATGTATGATGTAATGTTTTTGGTCCTAACTGCAGATATGCTTCCACATCAGCTTAGTAATAAAGGACTATCAGTGATTTGCTGGAATTCAGAAATCTGTTAAAGAATTAAAGGTTCGAGGTACAAAAATCAGATTTTGGCTTTGCTATATAACGAGTCGGGGTAGGTTATCCATTAATCTTGTCCTGCAAGGGATAGGACCAAAAGCAGTCTAATGAGGACAGAACAATCGGATTTTTTTTTTCTTTTTTTTTTGGATATTTTTGTCCATAAGCGTTCGAGGTACACTTATTATCAACAGTATGAATGGGGATTCATATCTTTTAATATGCTGTTTTTTTATTTTGTCTATCAATTTTTTCAGTTCAAAAGATAATTTTGAGAATTTTACAGACTTGTCTCACTTTTAAGCTATTTCATCAAATTGTAAATATTTAGCTCATTTGGGTGAATTCACGGATAGTAGGAGATATTAGACTATATTTTCAGAGTATTCAAAGTCTGTTTGATTTCATATTGATAAAAAGAAAAAAAAAATATTTTTTAATCAAAAAAAAAAAACTAAAGAAACTCCATTGAACAGATCAAAAGTTACCAGATTTTAAATTAATTTTCATTTCATGCTTTTCCTGAAATGGTAAATTCGTACAATCATGGCACCGAACTGAAACATTAAAACAAACGTCAAAAATGGCGGAGTGATCTGTTTGAGTTTTTCATAAAAACTTGGTAGAAAATCTAACAAACATATGACAATGTACCCTGGTGAAGATTTAAAAAAGGACTTCAAGAAAGTTCCTAAATAATGCAAAAAATTCGCAAAAAAATGGGGCAAAATTGCGAAAATGTGAAAATCTCTGAGCAAATATACCAAATTGGACCTCGAATTTAATTTCTTCAGAAGGTATTCATTTATACTATCGTAATGAATGATATATCCAAATTTGGCAAAATCGGATGTGTCGCAACTACCCTCGCCATTTTACCTGAAACGTCCTGGGACCAACAAGTAATTAGCTGCTCTTTTATGGTGTCATTGACTTAGGTTTGCGTGGATTTCTGCAGTTTTAACACAACTGTTTTGGTGAGCTTATGGTTTCCCAATTATTACCAAATTGAGCAGGTATTGTAACTAACCTTTTGCTTTTTAACTGAAATTCAGATTGAAAATAAATGCTGTGGTATTGTTTTCTCATTTTTAACTAACCTTTTCACATTGATTGCATGGTATTTCAGGGAAAAAAAACGTGGACTGTGTGAATTCCTACTGATAGTGTCTTTACATCCAAAATTTATGCTAACAAATAAATAATTTTCCGCCCGGACCCGACGTTGGGGTTGCAGAAACCGAAACAGACAATATTTTTGTTGCAGCCTAATTATCTAGTGCACAGGATAACAAGTTTCAATTTTAGAATTCATGTACCTTCTTTACAATTGCAATGAGTAAAAGTAGTACAGGGGTGGAGGTTATAACGGCCTTGTTGTTTACGTATAGGGAAAATTTTTACGACTTTTTGCACAGTTTTTCGTTAATTCTGCTCTTATCAAAACACAGAAAGATACTGAGATGCGTCAATGGTTTTTGTTTACAATTTGTTTTACCATGAACCACGGGGAGAGCAAACTGCTTTTTGTAGTTCTTTAAACAAATTAGTCCAGTAGAGCGGTTCAAACCAGGATCATCAGCACCATAGGCATCTAGTTCAAAAGGGGGGACCCTGGGCACTCAACTTGGTTTTGGTAGGGGTGTGCGGCACAAAACGCCGAACTTGGGGGCTTATGATCTGAAATTTTTGGGGAAAGTAGGAATTTCGGGAACGAATTTTTTTGGCCCAATTTATGAACTGGGTTTGAGCCGTTGGCCTCCATTTGAGATTTAGGATAGCTGAAGAAACTGTCAAAATTAACCAAAATTTTAGCATGGAGCTAAAATGTGTGAATTTGTGGCAAACAAAGTAGGGGTCTTTAAAAACTGAAACAAGTTGAACAGGGTTAAAACTGCAGAAGAGGCTCGAACTGAGGGCCTTGACTGCGAACCTACTTGTTGTACCGCCCTTTCCACCCCAGACTTCCGCCTCCCACCCCCCGTCCATGAAACCTTTCCCTTATGTCCCAACTAGGTTATCTCCACTTACCCAGTCATCCGTCTCTTCTAATATACTCCTTTCCCTGTGTTTTCCTCCAACCTACGTTCTTTTAGTCGCTCATTTTTGTACTACCCAATTCATATCCAATTTTAGATCAGTGCACCTCCTCTGGGGGTAAAGACCCACCACAAGCATGGAATTTAGCATAGGGTGCTATTTCAAATCAAACAAGCGAGGTGTTGCTGCCACTTCAAAATCATGCAATCATGCCAGCGACAGTTGGACAGTACGAGTGCTTGATCACATTGACCAGATACACATTAATTTTTTATGGGTATATTTTTTAGTGTATGGGACACAGGAGGTTTTCGGAGGATTAAAAAAATTTTCTTAATTTGTACTTGATGGGTATCATGGGTTTGTAGAATAGATAGACACCTACTGGAATGTTTTGGAGGTTTATTGCAGTAGTATTGGCAGTAGCGTAACAGGCAGGAAAGGGTGGTTAAGGGTAGGTTGCCACCCCCAGAGGCTTGATTGAGAGAAAAAGTTGAAAATCATGCTCTAAAATGCCTTTTTTGGTCTGCTCACGAGGAAATTTTCACCTCGAACAAGGAAATGCTGATTTCAAAAACCACCACAACCAGGAAAATCTGTTCCAAATATTGTATATGACACAAAACATGTCATAATTTTGGGGAAAATTTAGTTTTACTAAGTTCAGGTTGAAAACCCCAAAGCCCTATGAAATACTTTACTGTGCCTAAAGTGATCGAGATCTCGATCAAAAAATGTGGCAAGTATTATAACATGCTGCCTTTGTGTACTAGAGGTGTTAAATAAAATAACACCACCAACCCCAGTGAGAAAAATCAAACACCCTTGATGCAAAGAACATACAAAATATTGACCAGGGTGTGCAAAATGCAATATGACACAAGCGTAGTAAGGTGGATAGCCTGATTTCATTATATAAAATTTCCTCTTGATTGGAAGACCTTAAACCCCTACCCCATCTGTAAGTTTTTCTAAATCCGTTTTGATATACGAGTAAAACATGATTTTGTAAGACTAATATGGTCAAACCAACCAAACATCCAAAAAAACATTCTTTGCGCAAGATTTACCTGGGTAAATGAGAAAAATTAGTACCTTTCTTCCGACACAAAAATTTGACCACTCCGGTAAAATCCGGGGTCCTGGTGACGAGGCTATTTGCGATCGGGTGGGGCCATGACCCTTAAACCTAAAAAAAAACCCACATTAATTACACAGTGTGTAATACCCAGGTTATATGTACATTTAAACTGGGAAGGAACCATAAAATTGGTTTAAAATTCCACAGTTGTTGAAGGAATACTAAATACTGAACTTTGTTGATATTTCTTGTTTGCAGTACGTCCAGAGTACCCTGAAGAACTATCAGGAACAAACAGGGGAGAGAGGTTAAAGGAGGCGTACGGGCAATTACACACCGCAGGCCGATCAATTACCAGTCTAGAAAGAGCGCTACCAGGCGTGAGAACATGGTCACACAAGATGAGCTCCACTGTATGAAAACTAAACGTGGTGTGTGAGGATCACATACGTGTGCAGATTGGTCAATTCACAGGATATCCTTTTTGGGAATTTTTGGTACCGTTTGGATGAGGTTCTGTTACTGGATACAAGTAATCAGCATCAGGATAGTTTGTAACTAATGTGAATAAAATAAATAAAATATTGTATGGTTGAAAAAATAATACCAATATTTTCCATGGTCAATGTAATAATGGAAGCAAGTAAGGTTATTGACGTAAGGATGAATTATAGCTTATTGGCACTTAGCAGAAATTCTGCTAAAGCTGTTACCTCCAGCAAAATTTGCTTAATAGCATTGAAGTCTCCTCAGCAGCTAGCAAGAAATGGGTTTCCTGGGGGAACATGTCCCACCAGCAATTAGTAGCATTGGTTTTAGGCCATTCTTGATGAGAAAGCGGCCCACTGACTATGTGCAGGCAAATAGGTTTTTCACTAGCCGGTACTTCTGGGTTTGCCAATTGGACCGTGGCCACCTCTGCCCAATCGGAAGGTCCATTTGTACACCGTGTTAGGGAAAGAACCGGGACCTTTTTTTCAGCAAATCACTTACTGTAGCTATAGTATTTTCACCAGTCGGCTTCAAGGTCACAATATAATTTGAGAGTACTTAAGGAAAAAAATAGTGCACATTGGATGGGTTTTAGAGATGAACGGTTATACCTCAAAGCAAAACGGCTCACCAAAATTAGCTGGATTTCCTTTTCCGTGATTCTCCTTGTGGAAAGCGACACATGCTTTAAGAAGCCCCCTGCTTAAGCAGCCCGCCCACCCGCTTTAAGCACCAATGGGTGCCTGGAGGACACATGTCCCACAACAATTATCAGCATGCAAACCTTTTTTATCTCCCGGGGGATGACCAGCAAAGCAGCAATGAAAGTACACTTGATTGCTGGTTATTGCAGGTGGGACACGAACTAAATTAAACGGTAAGGAGTTGCTCTAACCATGAATCTAGGCCTGTGGTGGTGGAGCATCTAGAAATCATCATAGTTTGAGGTTTTCAAAGTCCCCTATTTCTTCTACTGTAGTAAACATACTAAGCAAGATAGGCCCGGTAATGATTAATTCTGTAGTGAATAATAAATATCCTGATGATTCCAGGTTTGATTTCTGGCTTTTGAGGTAGTTCTACAAATAACAAAAAAAATTCGGGTCAGTATATCGGGTTAAGTCAACAGAAATGGCGGTTTGTCAGTGTATTCTTGACTGCTAGCTTTACTGATAGAAGGACAGTTTATATTTACCTAAAAAGTTGAATTATTTGGCAGGATCACGATCGGGGGGACAGATGGTGAGTAGATATAAGTTATAGTGTTTTACCTTCCTCGAGTCAGTGTTTGTCAGAGGGTATTATGTAGTGTTCGCAGCAATAAAATGCGGGCATTACTTCAAACGCTGAATATCACGCGCGTGTTTAAAGGCGGTGCGAAAAATACACGCAAAACATCTGTCGAAAAGCTAACGCACAGACTCGAGGGAGGGGAAATGGAGTATAGTGTGTGAGAGTACTCTGTTTTGTACTCTCTCCATGAGTTTATTTCTCTGTTTCGCAAGGTTTTGCCATTGCTCATGTGGTGATACAGTGTACGCAATTACATATGTGCCGGTGTGGATTGTAAACACACCTGTGATTGGTTTATTTAAAACATGCCACTGCGTTTTGTTTGTTTGCTTAGATGCGGAATGTGAATGGATTGCATAGGAACAGGCATCTGATCTTGCGTAGACGCGAGAGAAAATAAACTTTGATAAAGCATATCTAAGAAGCATCCCCAAAATTGAGTAATTTTTGATGTGGAGCTTTATTCCTCAAATTCCTTAAATTCATTTTTTAATGGTATTATGATTTGAATAAACAGTGTGGAATTGGCGAATGGTGAACCAGGGCACCGCCATTGGAAAGCATTTATTTGTCAAAACAAAAATTGAAACAGTTAAAGAGTTATACTTAGCTCTTTTGAGGTCTTGACTGTTAGCACATGTTGACTGACAGTCCAGTTACTGATGAAAAATTTAACTCTGCGACCCGCGCACAGCAGGATGATTGAAAGTTACAAGCTTTGAGGACTATGGTCGTCAATCTCCTTACATAATCGGACTTAACATAACAGGGTTGGTGGGTGACCACTGCATTTGGGGGCAGTTGTTAAGGTCCGGGCTGTTCAAAGCTCTGCAATATTCCCACTGCGGCAGATCCAAAGCAGTGTGGATGAACGAACATGGCATTGAGTATGGAAGTTTTGTAATGTCTTTTTTCATTCAAAAACATATTTTTACTTTGAATGAATTACTAAATGAGCTAATTCGCATATAAACAAGAATGTGTTCAGGCCACCTTAATTTTAGGCCAGCATAATTCTGGTCAAAAATAGTTCCCAAAAATTGGAAACGGATGCAGATCAGAATCATGTATACCAATAGCCCCAAGAGATTTTTGTGTCGCCTGCCTTAAGGCAGGAAGACACATAGGGATCACTTTGGTCCACGGTTGTTGATAGGTTCACTGTTGTTGTGAAAAAGGGTTAACAATTTGCCTGTAACTACCCGCATACTTGGATGGATTTGAACCAAACTTGCGTCAGAGGTGCAACATGGGACCCCCCATTTGTTGATGTCAAAGGTCACATTCCAAGGTCAAAGGTCATGTGAGGTCAACTCAAGTTATAAGATGGAACCAAACTTGGTTTATGGAGATCACATGCATACCCTCATTTGTTTGAGATCAAAGGTCACATATCACGGTCAAAGGTCACATATCAAGGTCAAAAGGTCACATATCAAGGTCAAAGGTCATATGAGCCCTATCATTCACAAACTGCGACGGCAGGTGACACACAAGGTCCGAGGACCGATGTATTTGTTTCCTTACATGTTGGCCCACAGATTGTCCAGTCTCAAAAAGTGGTTTCATGAAATAGTTTTTAGTTATGAATGTTATTCATTCATGTTTCCTTTATCTTTTTATTTTGCAGATTATGATCAGAAGTATATTCTTATTTCTAGACAGAACGTATGTTTCTCAAAATTCACTATGTGTCATTCATTAATGGTAAGGCAAGTCGATTCCTTTAATTAAAGTAACTGTGGGACCACTGTAATACTTCCATGAGAATTCTATGCTCATGCCTAAAGACCCAGTCCAATAGTTTTTACAGTGACCATGCCGGACTGACTGCTTTGATTGGGCTTGAGACATGGGGTCAAGGCTGTGGATTTGATTCTCATAAGTCGAGAAACTCCTCTTTAATGCCAAAAATGTAATCCTTGACTTGATCAATTTGTACTGTTAAGGTAAAAATTTTGGGAAATGTTAAATTAGAAAAAAATAAAAAACTTAAAAAAAGCAAAAAATAAAAAGTTGGGTTTTTTTTAAAGGTAAAATTAAGAATTTCCAATATAATATGACATTAATATTGTAAGACTTATCTGGCATGTCTGGAGAACATTCATGGACAGAGTGGTCATATGGATTTACCAGACATGAATCAGAATCTATATTGACCAACATGATATTCAGAAGCTTTCTGTATGTCCTTGACTCTTACAGGCCTATCAGTGATTTGCTCAACCAGTAAAATCGTCAAAAACGATTTTTGTATGTTCGTATCATTTACTATGCCTAACATATCCCACAAGTATATGCCCAATAGCAACCGAATAAGGGACAATCGGCTCATTTTAGTCATTAGTGGTCCCGTACGGACACTTATACAAACTAATTTGAATGGGAGTTTCATATCTTTGGACACTGCTGTTTTTCTTCCTTTTGCCAGCATTTTACGTTTAGAAGCAAAATACGCCTTTTGAAGAATTCAAATTCTATAGACTTATCTTTACTTTTAAGCTATTTCCTGCATTAAAATATTTTGACACTCCTTTCGGGTGTTCACTGATGAGTGTCTTTTATAGCTGTTGTACCTTCAACTGGCCGTGCTTCATATCTCTGCTTTACACTGGTGAGTGGTGAGGCAGTGGTTGCGACTACTGAAATCAAGAAGTCTTAAATCAACAAGCTTTGAAGTGAACTTTAAAGGGTCACTTCATTGGCCAATTTTGTGTCATGTTATCTACTCACAGGACATGGGGCAGGATTTATTTCGCACCATATCTAAGCAACAGAACGTTCAAACCACGGACGTGGAGGTTTGCTAAAAGCAACAGCTAATAGAGAGTGAACGTGGAGGTGATGTGGTGGACCATAGCCCTGTTGAAGAGTCGCTCAGAATGCTTTCAGATCTCCAGTAGGAAGGTTTGCCTTGAAATGGTCACTACATGACATGTTCAGATGTTGTAGTGTTTCAATGTTATTATTTTTCAAACTGATCATATAATGCTCTTGTATATGAAAGCAAAACCACTTGTAGTGGGAGCCTTATATCAATGATGGGTGCAGTGAGACCCCTTTATGTCCCGCTGAACGAGTTCCGAACGGGACTATAAAATGATCAGCGCTCCTTTCGTTCGTTCTCGTCCGTTCGTCCGTCCGTTCTCTGTGATAAAAATGTTACCCCACGTTGTATACGATTTATCTGGAGTTTCGTAAGGCAACAATGATGGACTGGTGGAAAGGAGCGGGGTGATGAGTTCTGACCTGATTAGATTTTGGGCGTAAAATATGGCTAATTAGTATCTAATTTTGCATAATTTATGACATTTTCCTGCAAGGCCTGTGTACAGGTTTTCTGAAGTTCCGTAAGGCATAGAATGATGTACTTTAGGTGAAAGGAAGCGAGCCTCGAAGAGTTTCTCGACCTGATTAGATTATGGAACGTATTTTGGGCAATTGAGTATGCAAGGCTAATTAATATGCAAAAATCAGCTAATTGCTATATTGTTATACAACGTACATTGGAGAACTCCTGTCGCTGCAGTGAAGTCCTATATGGGGCACAACACCGTTTTGCGAGTTTGAAAGTATGTGATATTGCTGCTTAGGATATGCAAATGAAGCTAATTAAATATGCATAATTTGCTGTTCTCTGAAACGGTACATCAATAGGCACAATGCCTTCGCTACATGAGACTCTTACTCTGTCATAGGGGAGGGTGTGTGGGTGTTGGGGAGGGAGGGGGGTTAGGTATTGCGGGATGTTGGGGAGGGGGGGTTAGGTCTTGTGTGGTGTGGGGAAGGGGGTGGGTGTGCAGGGTTTGGCGAGGGGGTGTTTGGTTTGCAGTGTGTTGAGAGGCGGCGGGGTGGTGCTGTTTAGGGAGGTGGTGTTTGCGGGTCTGGGAGGGTGATTGTGTTTGGGGAGGGGTGAGGGTGTTGGGTTGCCGTGTGGCGGGGTGTTGGGGTAAGGGGAGACTGTTATGGGTATATGGGTGGGGTGTTTGAGGGGGTTAAGATGGGGGTGGGGTTGGTGTTTCAGCAGAGTGTTGGGGAGGGAGGTGGGGTATTGCAGAGTGTTGGGAAGGGTGTTGCGGGGTTTTGGATGTTTGCGGGTTGTTTGGGTTTTGCAGGTGTGGGTGATGGGGTGCGTGCTGCGGGTTTGTTGGCAGATGTGGTGGTGTTTTCGTTGCATTATCACCTGTTAGTGACGCGACACATTCGTCGGGGACATATTTTTAAAACCATCGCGTAACTCACGAGTTCGCCTTGTTGCTACAGCAGGCGTGTGGCGGTCCATCCTCAGTCATTCGAGCAACTTCCCCCAAAGTGTTCAAAAGAATTTACAGCAATACGGAGTTGCAAACCACAAACCAAATTTGGGTGCTTGATGTGGCACACCATTTACGCTCCCATAAACTGTACTGCTGCAACAGCGCCACACTATTCCGTTTCCCCATCGCTAATTGGCCGGGCTATTCTTATACCATTCACTACGTCTTGTTGACTCCTAGCAGCAAAGCGCTGTGTTAAAGGCTCTGCGATTAGCTTAACAGGAATGAAAAAACATTTCGCGTCCATTGGATATCGGAAATCATACAATCAGGTGGTCGAATCTGATGTTAGAAATGGTTCCTGACAAAAAGACCAATTAGCTCACTAGTTTTTTGTAAGCCTTGCGTGTGGCATGACTTCACAGCATCAATCGAGAATTGAGCAGCTGAAAAAGGAAGCAAATTGCTTGGTATGGATCGTATTTTTTCATGTTTTTTTTGGCTTTTTTTTTTTGTCCAAATAAACCTTATTAAAACTAGTCAGCTAACTAGACAAATTTATTTAGGATATTTTGTGCGTAAATCGTTACGATAGGCCAACTATTTTGCGCAATATCCATTGTACCGCAATGTACAAAAATTCCAATTCAACGCTCTCTGAACAGGAGTTTCCCACCCTCATCCTACGGCGGTCAGGAAAGTAAGTTCTGTGTCCACTGCAAAGATATTACCTAAATAGGTACTGCTCGAGGAGATTACCCGTTATCTACCGTTATCAGTCCGTCATAGCGATGTAAATGAAACTAAATCTGCTCGAATAGAAGGTTCTATGGGAGATTTTTGCATCAGAGGGTCCCGTTACTAGTTTTGTTTTCAATAGGCCTATTATTGTATGGATATGGCACCATAGAACAGTTTGTCGGGTAACTTCGGTGCTCCTCAGACACGGAAAAGTGACACGCAATCGCTACAGACAGGCCGCATTCCCTTTTCCCACAAGTGCCTTTCGGTATTATTCAGTCAGTCTTGAGAATGTTCAAACGCTGGGTTTTCAATTTACTCTTTTCATTTTAGAAACAGGAATTGCTACCTACCGGACCTGCCGTCCTCAAGTGCCGATAATAAATGTGATTGATAATACTCCTATCCTAGGGAGTGAAGATTTGCCAGAGTTTGCCAAGAGTCAACAATGGGCGGCGCTGTGTGTCGAGACGACACGTAAATGGGTTGGTGTGTCGGTCATGGGGTGTTCCCATGACCCACATACAACCTCGTCCGCGTTCGTTATCTACAAAAAAAAATCTGAAATAACCCTTCCATGAGTTGATTCTTCAACTCCACGGTTTTGAATAATAAAATATTCCTTGACAACATATAAAAAATTCAGAATTTTTCGTCAAGATTTCGCTTTTACGTGTTAAACCATGGCGACGTCTGAAATTTGGGGGTTTCTTGGCTGCCCTCCCCTGGTCTAAAGTAGGTTAAAGATGCATTTCATGATTCCCAGCACCTTCTTTTTCTTTCATTGTTCACTAATATTCCTGAAAAGCTTATTCACAACTTTTAGTTGATCCAGCAGCCCCCCCTTGCGGTTTTGTGATTGGACAAAGCGTCTTTCCGATTCATAGACCACTATGCAATAATTCTGTCTGTTTACGGACAGAAAATACAATTGCAAATTTCTTACAAGATGCACACCCTTTAGTTAATAAGATAGGTATACATGGATTACTAAGTAAGTTCAAGATATATAAAAATCTCAACTTTTTTTAGGCAAGTCGGGGGTGATGCTGTGGATCACGAAATGCCCCTTTAAGGAATTCTATTTTTAAGTTAAACATGTGCTGGATTTTGAGTTTAAACTAATTATGAAGTTTTTTTTAAGCTGATCATGTAATGTTCCAGCTATCTAGGGCACAACAATTCACTTGCCTGAAGTTATAGCCTTGTCAATAAAAAAATGCTATTGTCCTGGAAGATTACAGTGGAATGGCCCCGATTTAAGTATATGAGTTGTCATCTTGATAGATGGCCTTCACTCCAAAACTCCATTTGTAAAGTTTCGCGCTGATATTTCAATCCAGTTTGTGCAGAGCTAAAAACGTGATTTGTACGCCCCAAAGATACGGTTAAAATAATATTGGTCGACCAAATGGGGCAACATTTTCGCTCATAACTTCCAAGCCAAACATCCTTTGGCTCTAAGATTTCACCGGGTCAATGAGAAAAATAGTAGCTCTTCTGATACCAAATTTTGACCACTTCCGTAAAATCTAGGGCTTCTGGTGACTAGGCTATTAGCGATCGGCCATGAACCTTTTAGTTGAAGCGGCATTTTGGGTGATCTATAACACCTGATTTTGGCCTCCACACACAATGTGTTGTGTGGCGTATTTTATACCGCAGATAGCAGTTTGATGGTTCAGTGGGTGAGTGGGCAGCAAAGCATTATCCACTTACGACTAAATTGATTAATTGTGATCTTTCTAACATGGCGCGGTATATAAACATGATGAGGTCATGTGCTGGTCATACTTTTGGACCGTTTGAATATTTATGAGCTCATTTTGAAGAACAAGCATTAATTCACTCTACAGATTAAACTGATTAGTCAATGAACTTCTAACATTGCACGGTGATAGAACATAACAAGGTCATGTGCTGTATACAGGTTATGAATAATTAATGAGCTTATTTGCATATTTTCAATAAAATGTCATTAACCACTGTTGTGGGGCCATTTTAATTACGCACCATGTAATTCTTGTTATACTGATATTATTTTATTCAATTTCATAGATATATGAGGATGCATTTGAGAGGAAATTCCTGGAAGCAACGGACAGACTCTATGCTGCTGAAGGCAGGAAACTTATGCATGAACGAGATGTGAGTACAAAAAATCAACCTGATTTTAAACTCCACCTGCCATAGAGGCACTCATCTCTCAGGCTGAGTGTCATATTGTTTTTGCTGCCCATCGTCGCCAACGTGGTGAAAAGAATGAGAGGCACTCATAGGCAGTGGTGTCATTTTCATGCCTCTCGGCAACTTGTGAAAAAGTAAAAAAAATAGTACCTCTCCTTGTCTGTTAGAAGAAACCCCCACGGAAGTTGACGGAACCCTAGATTCATTTAGGTTGCCTTTCTAAGCCTTTGGGGAAGTTGAGGCCAGGACATATTGTGCACACATTGCCCAGAGGGTGTGTGGAGTCAATCCCACAATCACAGTTTTGGGAAGTTCAACCTCATTACAGTCATGCAATCCCACAAAATCTGTTTCTTACCACATAAAAATCCTGACTCTTATCTCATTTTAGCCTCACAAGGCATTAGTAACTTAGGGAATTTTTAGCATGATCATGAATTTCTTGTGTTTCATAACTTTTTGGAACATTTTTTCATCCCTAAGTACTGATATGTGTTTAGTACAGTACCGTATAGACACATTGCAATGCTTATGGGATTGGTTCAAAACAACACATGTTGCGTTTCGATGCCTCCAAGGAAGTTAGGGTCAGGGAGAAGTAAATTTTTTATAATGGTAGACGACTGAAAGGCAAGAGAGCATGCCGTTCTTTTTGCTGGGGTCATGTAATTTAGTTAAGATTTTCTTGCCTATGTAAAAGTCAGGAGTTGAGTTTAAACATGTCTTATTTTACAAGTTGAATATGTTATAAAGGGCAGACGTTTTTTATGCTTAAGCTGTAATTAAGACCAAATTAGATTTTCTTGTAAATACAAAATCAATTTGTGCGTCTATATGTTACTTGTACGCGATGTTTATGTAGATCTCACTCCCATAATATAAGTTTAGTAGGATTTTGCAAAGCATGATAAAATATTATATCTAATTTCCACATCTAGAAAGTGTGTGGTTTTATAGAAGTTATCCAATCGACCATTCTGTTTGGAATCTGTAATCCACTTGTGGATGATTTAATCATTATTCAACAACAGGAGTGTTAATTTCAAATATTATTACCAATGGGATATCTCCATTTAAACTTTAATTATCTCTTAGTGGAAGATTTTACCAAATTTCAAAAAAATGGAATAACCCATTAGTATGATCCCCCAATCTCCCTCCATTGCAGGTACCTGAATTCTTGGCCCACGTAGATAGACGATTAGAGGAAGAGTCCCAGAGAATTCTACACTATTTAGACCACACGACGCGAAAGCCTCTCATCGCCTGTGTGGAGAAGCAATTACTGGAGGTTCATATCGGAATCTTCTCCGAAAGGTGAAGCAACATTAGGTGTTTTTGTGGGAAAAGCTGGCCATGTTCATATGAATTTGTATGTGAGGGAGAGTGTCCTTCCCATAAATTTCCTCTTGTCTTTTTCTTCTATTTTCTCCATATCGGAACATTAGGCATCCATGGGATGATTGAGTCAGGGAGAGGGGGGCCTTTACTTGTGTATTTGGAACAGAGACTAAGAAGAGGAGAGAAAAGAGAGAAAAAAATTGTGTTCAGGTTGACATGATACCAAATTACTTTGCAATAAGATTGTTGTATTTCAAGTATTATTCAATGCTCAATTACAATCCTTTCTGTAGTCAAAAACAGGAACAGCCCTCTGTCATGGTCTGCCAATGGCCTAAGTCAGGTAGTGATAAACAGTCAAATTCAGCATTGATGTATCAATTGTTTGACTTAGACAGTAAGTCTTTGAATTATCAATGTTTTAGGCTCAAGGGAATGCACATAGACAAAAAGTTTATAATTCGTCGTTGAAACATCTGTTAATCTCTAACAAATTTTTGTACACCTCACCAAAACAATGGCCATAGGAAATCACAATTTCTATCAGGAGATGCAGGTAAACCATATTGCAATGACCAAGGAATTCTGACAAAACCTATACATTTTCTACTTCAATGTCCAGTAAGTAATAACAAATCTGCATTGTAACTTCTTGAATATTTTTAGGACCCCTGACCTTTGAACCCGTCCCATATTTCAGGAAAATTGCCTTTTGGTAATTTCGAAAAATAGTTCTAAGGTACTTTTTGATATTTAAAATAGAAACTGTTTTACTACCAAATAATTTATGGCATGTATATTTTACTTGCCTGTATTGCTCGAAATATGTTATAAAATATATATTAAAACCATAATCTTGATTTGTCAAGGTCAGGAGTCCTAAAAAGTGGCAAAACCTTCCCCGCAGATGCGCACTAATCTGTAATGCCGATTTCGCTTATTGAGACTTATTTTGTTATATTTGTACAGGCTTGGACAATCTACTAGATGCCAACAGGATGTCAGATTTGTCACTACTTATATTGGGGTATTATGAGAACAAAATCTGGTCTATTCGAACTCTGTCAGTACTTCTGTGCCTATATTAAGGTCAGGAACCAATTCACCAAATGAAACCTGTTTTTGCTTGGGATTTTGTCAACTTGTTATGATGACTATTTATAATCTTTCCCTGTAAATGCCAGTGCACACAAGTGTTGGAAAAAAAACACTTTGTGTAGATTAGATTATTTTATCGCTCCTCTACCAACCCAGGCTTGTTAGCTCAGTTGGCAAACGAGGCCGGCTAGTAATACGGAGGCTGCCGGTTCGAGGTCGGCGCAACCCCAGGGTTTTTTTCACACTTGTAGGCGCTGCTATCTCCAGAGAAGATAATAAATACTATCTGTATACCTAGAGAACTAAGTAGTTAAAATTTCAAAACTTGTTATTGATTTTAGTAGAGTAAGATATGTGTTACAGGAAGTTTACTCTGAAAGCTAACCCCAATATTTGAGCACAACCATTGTGAAGAGCTACTTGCAAGTATGTGCTCTTTAAAAGAATCCTTTTTAATGCGCCCTCAGTAAAATTCAGATTGAATTCGTATATGAATTGATGCTACACTTAGTGTTCAAAATAGCTAATTGCATTTTAATGGACAAGGGCAATAAACACAAAAATTCCATTGCCCTTAAAATTAATGTGCTGAATTTGTGCAATTTTTAGATATAAAAAGTGAAAGTAACATCACTGTAGGGACAAACACACACCTACTTACAACCATTAGATATCAGGTTTATGTGGGTGCAGATGCATAAGAGACCATGCCTAACTTTCCACACAAGAAGTAAGATGAACCTGAAATCTAAAGGTCGTTAGTACCTTATCCATTAGTCAGCACAATGACACCTGTGAGTACTCCCATACATAGCTCTGAGCACTCTCTGATGATTTTAGTATCCATTATTTGACCATTTTCCCCCGTCTTTAAAAGCGGGTGAATTATTGACAGCCGATTTCCTTCTTGTGTCTTCCTGTCCGGTCTGTTTTCCATTTGGTTAGGTTGACTGTTTTTATTTTATTCTCCCCTGGACACCAGTTTTGCCAATTGCAGCCAAACTTGGTCAGAAGAACCACTGGCCCAAGTTCACATGTGAATGTATTCCAAGTTGTGGTGAGAGTTCACAGATTAAAGGGGCATTTCTTTGAAAATCTATCCTTTCATTTTTTCCACTAAAAATCCAATGCTACGATCGCCAAATTTGGTCAGTATAGGCACTGACTCAAGGCCCATATGAGTGTACACAGATTGGGGTCAAAGTTAATGTGGGTGGATTAACTGGGCATTCTGTCTTTTGGTTAGGTTGACTGGTTTTTGTATATACTTAAAAGCCAGGGGATTTGCAATTTTCAACTTGCAGTATTTTAGTCATATGTTTTTTACACAAAAGGTCATGGTTTTTGGTGATGCTCAACCCAAATATCACTGTTACTACCCTTGAAAATGATCAGAAAGGAGTAAACAACAAGGAAATGTTTGGTTCCTTCTATATGGTCCAAGGCATTGCAATCTGGGCAGCTGGAATGGGGGTACCTGTGAAGGTATCAGCATTACAACATAAATGAATGTGGGAAGTGACAAGTTCAGTTGTATTATTCCATTGTAGAAAACGGGCACAATCATTGTGATTAACCCAGAGAAGGACAAAACTATGGTGCAAGAACTTCTAGACTTCAAAGACAAAATGGATAACATTTTGGTGCAATGCTTTGGGGCTAATGACAGGTTTCTTTCAATACAATTGAAAGAAGCATTTGAGAATTTCATCAACAAGAGACTGAATAAGCCTGCAGAACTTGTTGGTAAGTAGCATATTCCATCTCACCTCAACAGCAAACTACATGTTACTTACCAGAATGTTCAGGTTGGTGGGGAACGCCCGCGTCGTAATATCTGCAAAAAAGGGGAAGGATATGGGTTGTCTCATGCGCGATTAACAAATGAGGAGGCCGACCTATTCGACAAGCCAATCGGCATTCAATTCCGTGTTGGCGCACGTCACGTTCGGCACATGGTAAATAACTCTGGAACAATTCTGAAAGAGAGTTTAGAGTTTAGTGTTATTCTATCCAAGGTCTCTGGGCTGTTCCAGTTAAAAATTCTTTAGAATGGGCACAACACGCTTTTTTGCTGATAAAATGAGCGATTTGGTGGACGCTGTTTCGCGCACTTACCAAGGTCAAAGTTCATTCACATATTAATGCAAATATAGAACTGTGCAATTCTGACGTGTTAAAACGTACCTCTCTTCAGAGCAACATATGAACTATTTCATGTTAGCCCACGCTATTTGGAAGACATATTGAAACCTTGCAAAGGGACATTCTAGTGATCTGCGATGGTAAACTTTTCGAAAACATCGACGAGCTGATAATGTTCTTGGATGGCTAAGATTTCATTTTACAATCAAGGGTCACCTGGCGAAATTAACAAGAAATTGCATTGAAATTGCTGCAAGGTTTACGTATAATAGGCTTAGTCGCCTACATTTAACGTCCGCCAGTAAGGCTCTTGAATCGAGGGCCGCGGTCCTCTTGCCATTTATTATCAATCTATGTATGGTTGGACCATGGTGTGCTCTGGATATATCTGTTTTTTTTCTCGTGGGTTGTTCGATAACTTTTACTTAGCAAGCTTAATCATTTAGGATGGGCTTAGGTAACCTTTACACAATTTATAAATGCTCAAGCACGAGCAGATTAAGTTCTATCTCAATTTTAATACGGGCCCATTATTGAAATTGTTGGATACAGCTTTCCGCAGCCTGTGTACTTATTCGTTCCATAGAGGGGCTTTTTTCTTGCAACCCTAGCCCCCACCCACACCCCCAGGCTGGCTGAAAGAAAAATGACCGGGGTTTAGCAAAATTAGTGAGTTGGGGCCATAAATCACCAATTTTTGGGGAAGGGAGGAAAATCGGCGATTTCGGGCCAAAAATGGTTTAAAAATCTCTTAAATATTGATGACTTTGCACCCAGAATTCATCTTCACCCCCAAAAAAATTCACTTTGCCCCTGTTTCCCCCCCCAGAAAGAGGTTTGGTGCTGCCACGTGTGTACATTCAATTCAATATGGGCCCCAGTATTTGAAACTGTCTGGGTTTACAGCTAGTGAAGCTCATGTACTAATTTCCCACAGAAAGGGAATCCTCAGCCAAGCTGGGGGTAGTGTGCACACCCAATTCCAATATGGGCCCCAGTATTGAAATCTCCCAGACAAGCTTGGGGAAGGATGGCACACCAAAGGTATGGGGCCTCAAGAAGATAAGAGGAATGGTATAGGGTAGACATATATTCTTTACTTGTTAAGTCTGTTTCACTCATCTTAGTAGTAGTAGTAAAACAAAGTTTTAAATCCTGGTTTTGTCCCCGCAACCGGGGGTGGCCGGATTCACCTCACATTCGTTTAGCAATCGCCTTACTCCCTCCTTCACTTCGCCCGAGCCCCCTGCAGGTTAGGGGTTAAGAATTGGCCTGATGTGCTCCCCTGCATGTCTTAAGAGGCAGACTATAAAAGGGGCCACCTGCGGGTTCGGGGTGATAGATGATCGCTGTGTTTCCCTGCATGTCGTGAAGTTAGGAATGAAACTATAAATGGGACATCTCGTCCAATTGAACTGACTGCTTGTACCAACATGAGATGATGTGAACTTGGATTATGCATGTGAATTGAACCATTTTTAGATCAATCTGAGATTGTTTTTAATTGTTTTTTAATGGTAATGGTAATAATGGTTTTTGTTGTTGGTGATTAGTTTGTTTTTAATTGTTAGATTATGATCATCCTGTACCATTTTAATTTCTGTGTTTATGTTAGCTTTATAACCCTTTAAACCATGGTTTTTTATATATCATGGGGGTTTTAAGCTTATCCTTCCTAAACAGAAATTTTGTTAGGGGATGTTGTTTTTGATTTATGTTTAAATTCCCGGCGGGTTGGGGTTAAGAAGTGGCAGTCGATTGTTGGTTCCTATCCTGCCATGTCGTATAAAGGAGACTCAAAAGGGAAACTGTTTGCCGGTGAGGTGCGACTGTGTCGGAGGAGGTGT